>JAOBRG010236649.1:21938-32049 GCA_027574985.1 Umimayanthus nakama | reverse complement strand
AACTGAATGGTGGTGAACACTACAAGTTCCTAGGAGTGCAAGAAAATCTGACGAAAGAGGACAAGCTGGTTCTGAATTGGGCTGCCGAGGTTTACCTGAAGAGAGTATCCGTTATCTGGTCAAGTCCCTTGTCAGACCATAACAGGGCCATGGCCACAATCCAGTTTGCTCTGCCGGTACTAGCCTATCTAATGAGAACTCAGAATAGGCCCATTGCAGATTTGCAATGTTCAGCTAGACAGAGAGACACGAAAGATCATTGTGGAGAATGGTGGAAAGCACCCACTGGGGTCAAAGGCTTTACCGTACTTTCCGAGAAAGGTAGGAAGAAGGGGTCCCAAATCTGTTAAGAATGAGTACAATTTCACCAAGATCAAAACAGCAGTCAACTTATGCGAGAACCAGGATCCCACAATGAAATTAGTAAGGGAATTTGAGGAAAGGGCGGCGGAGTCTGGGCACCACTCGTTGCTTAAAGATGCGATCAAATATAAGCTAAAGAGCTAGACCTTGACTTGAAGCTGAACGAGATCAATCCAATGTGCCGAACAGCAGATGGTAAAGAAGTCAGTGGGAAGCAGATAGGTGTCTGGGCAAAAAGGGCTAACAGAAAAAATTCAGGCAAGAAATCGAAAAGGAGAAATGGCAGGGCAAGCTGTTAAAGATCAGATGGGAAGATGACCAGCTAAGTAGAAGTTGCTTCGAATGGATGAAGGAGTGGAAAACTGGCCCCTCAAACACTATAGTAGCAGTGCAAGAACTGTACCAGCAGCTCCTGCCGACCAAGCTCTACCACCACAAAAAGACGGGTATTAACACAAACCAAGATGTGTCATGCAGAATGTGCGGCAAGTTCCCGGAAAGCGTCCCTCAAATCTTGTCAGGCTGCAGTACGTTAGCACAAAGTACCTGGCGAGACACAACGCAGCCTTGAAGATTCCGTTCTTCAAAACGCTTCGGGATCCGATCAGAACTTGGTAATCAAGGTACCAACATGGTACTCGCCAGTCCAACCTAAACCACTGTATGAAAATGAAAGAGCTAAAGTTTTCTGGGATGTTCCGAAAGCGAGTTACTGTGCTTGAAATGAGCTGCCCGCGGATTGAAAACCGAACAGCCAAAGACACAGAGAAGACAGCAAAATATGGCCCTCTTAAATGGGAACTGAAGCAGCAGTACCCAGAGTACGAAGTGAAACAGTACATCATCATTGATGTGCTAGGTGAATGGTCCACCGATCTCGAAAAGACAATGAAAGAGCTTGTGGGACCACGATCGAGATCAGTACTGAGGAGAATACAAAAAGTGGTGTTGCCACACAGTTTAAACATTTCTGATGCGATTATGGATTTTTGTAATGATTTCAGAATCTTTATAGTGACTGTTTATCGATAAATTTTAAGAGATATTACCGAGAATATTTTTATGAGGAGTTTTTAAAAGAGCTTTAATTTAAGAAGTGTTGAATTTTTAAGATTAACTAGGTATGTTTTAAAGACAGACGGCATAGGCTACGCGGTTCGCGCCCTATGTACGTTTCTTTTAGGGACAAGCATCCAATCGTTTTATACTTCAATAATAGTAATAATAATAATAATAATAATAATAATGATAACACTACTACTACCACTAAGAAGAAGAATTTATGGTACCGTACTTTTGTTAGGCAGTTACAAGCAGTTGTCAATTTAAAATTTTTAAAACTGCACATTACAAAATCCTAGACTAATAGTCAAATTGCTAACTAAAAGTTGCAAAATATTTGGCTAGAAACAAACGCGAGTCATCGTCTTCTCGTTGTGTTCTTCCACCCAATTCAAATGGATATGCAAAGGAACTGCGGTCAATCACCAAAGGTCAGTTGCAAAAAACGTTGTATTTCCGACGTTGATCAAACGTTTTAAACATTTAGGAAATCTTTGGTGTGCAGTTTTCGAAATGGCAACGACGTAGTCGTTTTTTGCAAAAATCTACAGTAGTGGCGCTATTACAAGCAAAAAGAACTAAAACTACAAGTAAAAACATTTCATGAAAATGAACGACAACCAATAAGCGGAAACGTATGCTAGGCCGAAGGATCTCTAAAGCTCAAGAGGCCAGAAGGGCCGACTAGCAGATGCTAGAAGCGGCTCTCTGATTTTCACATCGAAAACGACTTCAGGAACGAAACATATACAAAAGAGAAAGCTTTGTAAAACGATCACAAGAGGAGACATCAGAGCTACGTCTTTACTGGGCCAGAACTACATGGGGAATAGAGGAATCAGTTTTTAACTCTCGTCCTGCCGTTTTCAAATATCAAAGTAAAAAAATATGAAAACTGACAACTTTTAAGTTTTGAGAAATAATGAGCACTAAACAATTGTGTAAGACGATCAAAGGGAACGGTCACAGCGTACATGTAGCAATTGGACAGTTGGTCCAAGAGTTAGGGTATTCTTGGGTTTTACAAAATCGATTTCAGCAGGAAAAAGGGTTAAGCGTAGTGGAAATAACAAGAAACTGCTGTGCTTTTGCACATGACGTTTGTCTACTGCAACTTCTGGAATGAATGCCTTACCTGAAATTTGAAGAACTTCCTAAAATACATCTTTTCCCCAGTCAGGGCAGCATAGCTTACGGCACAGACAAGACTGAAATAAATCCAAAAGGCCAAATGACATTGAAATGATTGTATAAATTCTCCTGAAGAGGGAAGGATGAACGAAAGCTAGTGAAAAAGAAGAACGCAACAGAAAGAACAAGTAACAAGATTGTGGAATAGAAGAACTAAAAAGAACTCAAATACACCAAATAGAGATGATTCAAGCAGCCACGATAGCCGAACTGGGGACTCTGTCAAGCTAAATACATGCCCGGGGGGAACTCTCAGGGGCGAGGATGTACGTTGTACTTCTAAGGGGTTAAAATTCTGGGTTTTTGTACCGCTTAGGGTGTTCAAAGTAAATTACTTACATTTACAAACAACACGGTACCTTTTGGGGAAGCTACGGTCAGTTTAAATGGCTTTTCATAAAACATCGGCTTATACACTGTAGGCTTTTACCTTTGTTGCAATGAATTTAGTGAAACTATAATTGTTTGTCTCCATGTTAGTGATTGGTACCCTTAAAGGATAAAACTCCGCTTAAGCCAAACCAAGATTAGTACCTTTTAGGTGTTTATTTGAAATTTCCCGACGAGCATCCCCACCCTTTTTCTATGGGAGTCCCTCCCCCTAGAATGCATGAAGGTATCTCAATCAACAATCAAAGTCTTAGTATGCGATGTTACGCTTTCTAAGCTTAAACATGGTTCACACAGAAATCGGACAATAAAATTCAATGACTTTTTTATGACTAAGAAATGCTGAAAACCAAGCCTTTTTCGGGAATGTATTTACTTAATGGCAAGATTTTTTTCCTGTTTTCAAACAACACGAAATACATGTACATTGACAAAGAAATGACTATTCCATGAACTTGGACTCCTTTCATAAAATCTGTGACTTTCCAGGAGTTGAAAATGCCTTTTCAAACTCCATGACTCTATGATTTTTCATGACCATATGAAACCTGTTAAAACATTAAACCACGCTTTCTAAGCTTAAACATGGTTCACACAGAAATCGGACAATAAAATTCAATGACTTTTTTATGACTAAGAAATGCTGAAAACCAAGCCTTTTTCGGGAATGTATTTACTTAATGGCAAGATTTTTTTCCTGTTTTCAAACAACACGAAATACATGTACATTGACAAAGAAATGACTATTCCATGAACTTGGACTCCTTTCATAAAATCTGTGACTTTCCAGGAGTTGAAAATGCCTTTTCAAACTCCATGACTCTATGATTTTTCATGACCATATGAAACCTGTTAAAACATTAAACCACGCAACATCTACATGAAACTTTTAGAAAACAAGTGCTGTGAGCAACCTAAACGGCTGTAGCTACTTCAAATACATACTGTACGACTGTATAGGTAAATGATTCAGGTAACTTTTCTTAACATGTACCGTAAAATGGACTTAATAAATAAAACGGATATTCGTCTCATTTTGGTTACATAAATTTAAAAGTGTTCAGGCTAATCTCGGGTTCTTACATGTAAAGTTCTAAACAATTGGAACTCTTGTGTTACACACTAAGCGGTACTGATCTTCGCGTTCCTTAAGTTTTAAAACAAATTGAATTTTTGTGTTACGTAGGTTTCCCAATGGTATTTTTTGAAAGTTGAATAGACCTTCAGTACCCAGTGGGGACGTTTACCAATGCACTTGTAATAAGGCTGGGAAACAAAGGATTTTGTCCATTTTTTGCATTTTACTGTCATTTATGAAATAGTTAACTCCAAGACTCGCCGTTTTCTCAGCCAATTGTGGGGCCCTTTGGAGATTGTAGCTTGACAACTAATACAATTAAATAAAAGCTATGCTCCTTTGGTTGACATAAAGTTAGCGATTGTGTGCTTTTTTTAAATTTGAGTGAGAGAGACTTCCAATCCTCAGTAGTTTCGAAAGACAGCCGTTGGCTTTCGCTAGTTTGTCTTGACTGCAGGTAGGAGGAAACTCCATGCAATTCTGGTGTTGTAGCGAAGCACATTGGGTAGCGAAACTAAATTCAGATGAAATTTCAACCTGAAACTGTATCATAGCGAAATACGGCGGCTAGAAGTTTGTTAAGCTAGCAATTGTAAACACTAGATGCAACTACCTCTTTAAAATGTATGTCCGAAATGAGTATGTAGGCTAGATGCAGCTGTTGTACATAAGAGTTTCATACATGTAGGATCGTATGCTAGGTAACTATAATGTACAATCAAACGCTCTTACATGTGGGTGCCGAGTTCTTTCACTTCATGGTGAATAACCTGATCAAAGCTCTCTCCAGGTTCCAGTTTATTAACAGGCATGTTGGATGTTCCTGACAGTGAGATTCTCTGAGAAGACGTCTGCAGATCGGTCTGGTGAACAGATACCAGTAAAAATACATACATGTACTTACATATATATACATACAATTACAGATCGGCACTTGTGATTTATGACTGTGCTTTTGGGTCCGGTGTAAGGCCTGATTAGTGCTATTTCTTGGTTAACTTAGTTTGAAGGTTACAGTAGTACTAACTGGTCGGACTTTTTAATTTAAAACAACTGGACACTGGTTAAAAAAGCAACGAAATGTTAACATCGGAATATAACTTTACAAGCTACAAAAATTGCTTGTGATGTTTCAAACAGTTGTACATTGGAGGATGAAAAGAGAGTCAGTGAAAGGTTACAATGTAATATTGACTTTTGATTGTGTCGTATATTTTTCAAACAGTTCAACACTACGTTGAGCTCCCTACTTTGGAACTCTTAAACAGTGTTCCCTAAGCTTAGCTTCAGCTAATACCTAGGGTGGCGGTCAGTGGATTTAAGTTGCCGCTGATCAAGGGTTCATAAATTAACGTCTTTGTCTTCCTATTTTTTCCAAAAAAAAATAGAAAAAGACATTGATGAACCCTTGCCACAGATGGTTTGGGACTCTGAAATCTGGGCCGCTGAGTACGACATAGGACTTAAATTCCTTGACTTTAGAAGCACAAAACATTACAAGTTGGTAAACAGTTCAAGGTTCTAACACTGATTCTGGGGAGGAATGGGTAGGAGCACTTTAAAATTACTTCTAATTGTTGTTCAGATGTACAGATTGTGTCCAAACATCGATTTGTGACTTCGACAATGAGCACAACTACTTACATGTAGGCCCAAGTTGTACAGAGAAAAGCTTCCCAGCCTTTAGTTCTAAATCTCAGTCAATCGTAGTCTTGTCAAGTCCGAATCTCATTTTTTTCTACTTAATACAATATTGTTGTCTTCAAACAGGAAGTGAAGTCAGTGGCAGTGTTTTACTGTACATGCGATTATAAAAAGAAGGGAAAAGCTTGATGTGCTCATCAACATTGACCTGAACTACTAAGTCGTTGTGTTTTCACTATAGCTTTTTTTAACGGGAAACGGAATTTCATTTCTGTGATTTTCCCAGCAGTGAACACGGTAGCAACACGTTACTGGTAACGATCACTACCATGAAATATTAGGTGCATGACAACAAGTTGCTGCACTGTTGTGAATACCTTGATAACTATATCCTTTGCAGCTTGACTGCTGTCGTTATGTACACTGATGTAACTGGCAAATGTCTCACCAAGAAATATGTTTCTGTAAGGCAATTGAACAATAATACATGAAATATTGTAGAATGATGTAGCTTTCACAATTCTGTTAAACTGATGAAATTTTTTTTGATCTTCTACTTTGCAATGTCCTGAGGTGTACGAGTCTAGATAACCGAGTACTGTCAAAATGGAATAATGCTGGTATTACTTAAGATTTGAATTGGGACATTCAAGTACTGTGAAAATAGTTGTATCTGCAACGTTTGCGCAGTTGGTTGGACCTCTAACTACCAACCAGAAGGTCCCAGGTTAGGTTCAAGGCCCAAAATACGGAGTTCTCTTCCACGCAATATAATCGAACCACCAGTCTCTAAATTTTAAGAGATCACTCAGAATGAGTACACGTATAAGATGAAGCTACAGGTATGTAATTATCTAATCCTTGTCATCATTTCGGATCCCGTCATTGAAGGCAAGCTTCTTTGGGCAGTCAGTGACATTGATGGCAAAAAGTGTAGTAATTATTCAATTTTGAAATGAAAGACAATTGTACATTATAGATGAGGAAAAAGTGTCTATTTGGGGAAAAGACCCCTACATTGTACTTTGGGTATAATTACTTAGACTTATATTTATCATTTCTTCCACAATGTACATCTACATGTACCAATGTAACTGGAGTACATTGTTTTGAGAGTTCCCTTCGATGACCTCCATTTCCGAGGCATCTGAACCTCCCCTTTTAGACATGCCCATTTTAAAGCAATCTTAATTTGTTTCTTGCTTTACACTCTATTTTCTCCTTAAACTTTTACTGTATGAACATAAATTCCCAGTTTGTCACTCCAGCAGTTACTGTACATAGTAAAGATTGACACAGCCCTGCTCACCCGAATGTCTGTGGCAGCACCAGCAACTCTCCCATAGCAAATCTGTCCAGCCCTTTCACAGATGCGATGTCAGCTTCATGCACCTGTGTGAGTGTCTGGCCTAAAGAAAGTTCATGAAACAACACCAAGTACATAAGTGTACATATAGCATATAACGTTGGTTTTTTAGATAACAGTTTGGCACTGCCCTCACAAGGGGTTTTTGCTAAAAGGTAGCTCGGGGCCCAGTTCTTGGCTTACATGTATGGCACAGCCTGAGGCCCAGCCCTTGGCTTGAAGCCCGGCCCACAGACAACCACTCAAACCAGCCTGCAGCCCAGCTGATTGACCAGCCCACAGCCCACTCTGAGATTTAGCTTAACTAATATAAGCTTTTGGTGTTTGGTGAAATTATATAGCTACGTGTAAAGTAGGTAAATGCAGGTGATGGGGGGGGGGGGGGGGTGTGCAGTTCTTCTTTTTCAATAAAGAAAAAAAACATGAAGCTCACAAGAGTTTTATTGGTTTCATGTAGATTGGACAATTTCCCCTCACTAACTAGTGCATCTTAGGTTTGGTGGGCATTTAAATTAAAACACTCAGCAACTTCACATGATACATTCAGATTGAATCGTCTTGATAAGTGTTGACACAACTACAGAACAAACGGTACATCAGCCATACTGAGGTATTTCAACTAATATGTGCCTCAATGGTCTCGCACCTCAATATCTTGTAGATAAATTCACCAAACGTTCCAGCATTCATGTTCGTCACACCCGCAATTGCGACTTATTACACATACCACTGCATAGAACTGCCACTCGTCAGCACACATTTGCATATAGAGGAACTAGTATTTGGAATAATTTAGATAATGACTTAAAGCAATGTGGCTCCCTACAGTCTTTCAAGAAAATTACAAAAAGGCATCTTTTGGAGCAATTTTTTTCATAAAATTGTATAAGTAGTTTTATTCCCATTTTTATTATCCATAACTTAAAATAATAGTTTTAGTTTCATATGTATCATGTCAATGTAAATATTAATTTATCTTATTACTTACTAAACTGTAAGATTTTAAATATTATAATATATTAATTATATTATTGTAAATTGATTCTGAAAAGCCTCTTGGGGAGAATTGATAGTAAAGTATTAAAGTATTACGGTACAGTACTTCAGTTGAAAGACCAGGTTGTAAAAACTGTTGTGGTTACCTGGAAGGTCCTGGGATTCACAAAGGACTGGAACACTCATGTGTAGTGAGGGTCTTGTGAGTCTCATAACTGACGAACATCAATTGGCAAGCAAACACAGTTTAGTTGGAGAATGCAGTACATGTACACACAATTAGAATACCAAATACAATACAGTCTGTATGTAGTAGAGATTCCAATCCCAGGAACTTAAAAGAGAGCGATTTATCCCAAGGCTGTACATGTACTTGTACTAAAAAAATTGTTTTCCCGCTTCCTGCTTTGAGGTGGTTCTATTTTGTTATCACTTGTCTAGTAATTACTGACTGGAGTGGAATCCATTCACCCAACACTTAAATGCATATTGGCTTTCTAAATGTAGACTGTAAAATACCAATGAAATTTGATATCACATTTCTAGACACCACTTTCGAAAAGTTGGCGAGGTTTTTTTTTCATTTCTCTTTGCTGACTTTAATTTTATTAGCAAAATTGCACCGGTAAATATGGAAAATGGCGTACACTGATTGGTCGAGAACTTTGTTCTCTCTCGCTATGCTCACCACAAGGTGATTATAGCAGTGATGCGTGTACAAAGCATGTTTAAGCGCATGTTTTTTATAAATGAAAAATAAAATATTTTGAAAAAGTTAAACTTTGCTATTTTTGTTTTATTTTCTCGAAAAACCGTCAGTGAAATTATACTAAAACAATTAGCCACCTCAGGCTCTGTGAATATTGCAATAGTCACATCGCCTTCAGTGACTAATTGTCAAATATAACTAAAAGAAGTAGTTACAAGCTTCATGTGATGCAAAAGCACCAACTGAATGAAAGTGAGACTAATCACCATGCTTGGCAGGGGAACTTTTTGGAAGACTTGGATTTGGAGTTACGACTGTTGTACACAGAAGCAATATACTGTGTTGATAGCCAGTAATTCTTTCAAAGAAAATGAATAAAGAAAATTTTTCATACAGTGCTCAAATTCCATGCAGATGTTAACAGGAAGCATGATATCAAAAGTATTTCATTGGCCTTATACAGCATGGAGTTGCAAACATTCCTATACACCTGCACAAAGCAAATGAAAAGAAAATTTAGAGCATGGATTTGCAAACATATCTTACAAACCTTTATGTCAGAGTGAAGCTTAACTTTATTTAACGGCTTCACGCTGAACACATAATTAAATACAAACAACTTAGTACACATTTTATAACTGCAAACTTTTATTTATTGTTACAGGATTAAAAATAGGAGCTGGATGTAGGCTACAACTGGCAACGCCCTGAGCATAACAGGCTGTTTTTATTAAATATTTTCAGTAAACATCTACAAAATAGCAAGAAGATATTTTAGTTTTTGAAAACTGCGCGCAAATACATGTATGAGGAACTTTGAGAAAGTTAGAGTTATCAACTCTCCTCATTGGCCAAGTAAAAAAAAACTGTTAGTTTCCCATCCCTGCCTGCCTCCTTTTTTGCCTGCCCGCTTCATTTTTTATTAATTATTTTTTTAATTTCAGTCTAAAAATACCTTTAGTTAGCAAAATCTGAAAATTATTGGCGATTCTGCTGTAAAATAACCTCAAAATACATACAGTAAATCGCATTTGATGACTTAATGTGTAAATATAATTTTAAAATGTAACAACTGAGAGTCTACTGTAAGGACTAGTGTGAAAAGCAACATAAATTAGGTGTGGATGTTATGAAATTGACAATGTCACTTCTCCTGGGGGGTTTGCTGTACTCGTTATATTTGGATGATAGGGATGATCACTGTAGTTTTAGGGGGTTGTACAGTCATGTAATCAGCAATTTGGTGTTTTAAGGGAATGTTCAAGCAAAACTCATTAAGAAGATAAAACTAGTACAGCATTTGCTACAGTAA
>JAOBRG010236649.1:0-15816 GCA_027574985.1 Umimayanthus nakama | reverse complement strand
TAGCTGGTGTTTATCTACGGTTTTAACTACGACAATCGTGAATTTATGACAATGGTGGTCATGATGATACACAGTAATGAAAATGATAACAAACAAGTAATAATAATAATAATAATAATAATAATAATAGTAATATTAATAATAGAAATAACAGTCTGGAATTTTATCATAGTCATAGCCATAACTATAAATGATCGTAGTAAAAACCTCAGGGATAATCATAATCATAATCATTACAATTTTCATAAATTTTTCACTTCTAAAGCGTAAATAAACATTTTCGTTAACTTTCATGAACAAATAAACTGATATCTTTTATAAAAAAAATCTAATCTTTTTTTTAATCTAAATGGAAAGTTACAATGTAGAAAAATCTAAATCGCGCCTATATGTACAACTTTCAATCTGCGCAAAAATGGTACGACTACGTTTTGGTCAACCATCAGTTATAATGGAGCTGCAACCAATTGTAAAACTGCACACGTTTTAGGTATCCCAACTGATGAACAGTTAATGATTTGCTCTTTATTTCAGAAACATTATAGGAGGCTGTACATGTTCAATAAAACAAAAATTGGCCACCCCTCTTCATTATAGATGGAAGTCGTCAGTTTATAGACACACTAACTTAAGTGAAAGGAAGCAGCTATCTATTTTTCTTTTTCTAAACAGAAGCAGTTGGCCTTTTTAAGAACATTTGCATATGGCGAAGATTTTGAACGATTTTATTGCTTTGCAACCACCAACATAATTTTGCCCGGTAAAACGTTGTATAGGCAGGGCTACGAGACATCCCAAAATGCGCGTCTCAGTAGGAAGGACGAAAGATACTTCTGTAAACGATCGAGTTTGTTCATGTAGTTTTCTGGAAAAGTGCCTTTGAAGATGAAGCTCATACTTAGGATTTATCGGTTTTGTTGACTTTCAGTCGAAATTTGCCCATGTTTGTTTTAGACATAAAAATGTGACAGTATTAACTTGAGATCTAAAAATATTTTTCTTCAACAAAACTACAGCGTTTTAGTAAGAAAATCATTTCCTAAAGGAAAACTGATTAACCTTAGTTCTGGCCAAGGTAGCGCAAAGAAAGCAAGCGTTATTCCAAAATACCAGCATGAGAGTTATGTGTCGCTGCGTTCTTCCTGTTGCTAAGTCAGCGGTTTTCCACAGCTGTGATATTTGTGATGGATAGCAGCAACGCTGAACGTATGGCCGAGGCCCACGATGAGTTGGCCAAACTGATGGCCGAGAAGAGACTCAAAGACGCTCTACTCCTGGTGTATGCCAATAAGCAGGTATCGCAGACTATACAGATTTTAGTTACCGTGAAGAGGCAAATAGTATCAAATCCCTAAAAAGTATACATGTACAGATTGCACAGGTGCAATTTTAAGCCCCATTAAACAGGTATACATACATTAAGGTTTTAGTTTTCAGTTCCATTTAAGGAGCATATAGAAAAAGATACAACAAATGAGAGTACAGGTGTACATGTACGGTAAAGTTTTTTTAAAATAGCTTTTCTACCTAGTAGACAGGTTTTCATGTTACGTACAGGTATCAGGCTGAAAAAAATTGCGACCATGTATGAGTACAGGTTTTGAGCCAAAGTAAAATAGACAAAGTAAAACAGATAAACTAGCAAGCAAGCATGTGAACAAACAGACAGACGTGCTGGAAAACACACAGCCAGTTAGTGCAGATAGAAAGCAGTTTCATGCAAAAACCGACGAATTAAAACAAACGAAGTTGAATAATACTGTAGACTATCTGGTAGATTGTCAAGTAAACAACAATTAGACCAGAAAACAACGATTTGACGCTACATGTAGCTATAGTAAGTATTGCGCTCGTGCCCTTCTAAGACTTAATCGAGACTTAAAGTTCTGCTAGAAAGCTTATCGCGTATATCCTTTCCAATTCTATTTTCAATTCTCGGACCAGGACCTCCCGAATGCGCTGAGTGTTGACGCCATAACAGAACGCCTGGCACTTCACAAGCTGTGTTGTGGCCGTAGCTGGAACATATTGGGCTGTGACGCACACAGTGGGCGTGGTCTTCAGGAAGGGCTTGATTGGCTGGCACGGCAGCTGATGTCAGAATTTGCTTTGTAACCAATCCATTATGGACGACTTCAAAATGCTATAAACGGTCTTGTAATTTGTATTGCTAGCACCAAAAATAGTGCTTTTGAACGAGCAAGTACAAAACTCATATGGCGTTTTTTCGCAATAACTACAACTACTACAATACTTTACTTTTAGTTTTGTTCCTTACAGAATTCCAAAACAACAGGCTGTATTTTGTACATATGATGTCGGAAAATAGATTGATGTGCAAAAGGCAGTCTAGTCTCGTTAGTCATCGTGACGTTAAAGGTGTTACAGCATATTTTCTCATATTGAGAAATATTTTTAAATATTTAGAAGTAATTACATATTTTAAAAGCAGTAGCAAAACCAGTTGGAAAATAAAACCACCGTACATTTGTATGCAACTGAACCAAGAAAACCGACATGCAGCGCAGGCAAAATGAACGCGCTTTTTTTTTTAAAAAAAAAAAATTGGTTTCTGCCTGTGTCTCTGGTTCAGCAAGAAGAATTTTGATTGGTTAACAGACCTGCTTGATCTTGGTAAAGTCGAGATTGCCGCCACGTTGTATGAAGTTTCAGTTCGAGTTTGAATACTTGCGTTTACCGCTTCGTGGATGTGAAGTATCCTACCATGAGTTTTGAGACCAGAATGACTTTCACTGTGACATCATGTGCATACGCTTTAGTCTGTAGCGCAGTAAAGAAGAACACCTTTACGAAATAGGATTCTGGTTTTTAGTGTAATGACACTTTTTATGTAAATCTTCAAACTTGTTTTTCTAAGGCGGCCCTTGTACCATCAAGCGCTATTTTGTGAAGGTCATTTTCTGAGCCAACAAGTACCCGAAGAAACGATTTAATTGCTTGTGTTTAAAATGGAAACTTACCATAGAACAGATAGCATGGGAAAAAATTGACAGAACTCTCCAGATATTCTCAAAGCTGGTTTGCAGTTTGTTGAGTAATGTTAGGGCATGAAACTGATGGTACCACTATCTATCAACCTGTGAAAACGTCCAGCCGATATGTGTAAGTAAATATGATATAGCTTCAGTTTTATCAAATGCTGGTGTGTGACCTGGCTCCAGATTTGTGACAGTACAAGTTTAAACCGACTTGTTATTCAGCGAGATTGCATGAACCTCATGTAATCACGCGGTCTCGGGCCTTTTTACATCCAGCAATTTGCTGCCAGAAAAAATCTTCAACTAATTGCGAAAGTGTCTGCGAGGACTTATTCGCAAACCTACCACATTTAACGTCTTCACCAGTACATGTATTCTTGTTTGCCACTTAAAGTTACTGACGATAATCTTTTGCTAGGATGACACCTTTTAATGCGCATAATGACTGAGAAATATGCTTATTACATTGAGCTATCAATAAACTTGTGTGATCATTGGCTTGAGTTTGTTTCCCCTATAAAAAAAAAAAATAATTCCGTGCAAACGTTTCGCCGTATTGTGTTTCTCGGCGGCCATCTTGAAATTTAAAGACATCAGGAAACCTATAACTGGCAAGGGGTAGCTTGTGAGCCGGAAAAAGCCTGCTCGTAGATTAGCGCGCGCACGGAGAGTGAAGGGGGGGGGGGGGGTGGTTTAAAAACGGACTTTTTTGCGTTTTCTTTCAAATGCAATAGCGTTTTACAATCCATATATTTGTATGGACCAAAACGCGGGTTTTAGTGGCGCAAACATGATAAAGTAATAGTTGCTTCAGTATTAGGGAAATAGCGTGACATTTGCCATGTTTTCGTACTTTTATCACTAGGGTTTACCGTGGCAACGGGTAGATAAACGTGTGCCTAGTCTTCATTGAAAAACCTTTGCTGAACGGAGATGGCATGCTGTAAAACCTGGAAAAGAACTGACACATGGGCTTCCTTTCAAGGCCCTTGGATGGCGTTTTCGAGATTAATTTTAAAAACTCAAGAGATGGGCTACTTTTCCAAATGAATTCTTCAACTTGAATATTGAGTTTGACGACTATTAAAGCAAAGAGCATGAAACTGTGTATGCTGAAGTGTTCAACAACACTCCAGAAAAATACGAACCAAATTTTTTACTGTCTTGAAAAGAAACCCATGGACTTCAATTGGGCTTACTTTCCAGATCACGGTTGTAAATTCAAAAGGGGGCTTCTTTTCGAAAAGAGCATAGTTCTTCTCGAGGTTAAGCACAATGGGCTTCTTTTCAGTGTAGGATTTAGCTGATCGAAAAGGCCCGCCAGTTTAAGAGTTAAGGGTTAATCCAATGTATTATAGTATTATTGTACTCTTATTTGAATTTTATACAGAACCTACGTTGACAGTAGTTTCTTTAAGTGAAGCAGTAGTCCGTCAGTTCACATCAAATTTGTTAGCTGGTGATTCACTGCTATTCTGCCAGGTTTCACTCCAATATGTTCAAGTTTTTTTGGAATTAGGACCGCTTATCATTACCATAACAGCTTTTTATGTGACATCACCAAATGAAAATGCTTAAGGTTGACATGTTTTCTAGTTATATTTGCATTCAAAAACGGCTCGGAGTAAATAAAGAATCAGCCAAAAAACATTTTCTTCCTCGTTTTGTGTCTTAAACGAGTTTTCGTTGTACCCTGGGACATGTCAGTTTTGAAGTTTCTCTGTTAGTCCCTAGACTTTAAATTTGTTTTTTACTGGTGACTTTTAATCTGTCCAGCAATGCTGTTCAAAAACACGTGACCTTTTTTCTTTCCTCATTGGTTTTAAACGTGTTGTAAACACGAAAAACCCTTAATTGTTGTAAACCTAAAAAGAAAAGACTGAAAGTTGTTTCGGAAATGGCCGCAAGCACGAATAGACAGCTGCCAAACAGTCAAGCCTATATAAGTGCTTAAACGAAAGGTGTTGATACAGCAGTTTGTTTGACGTTGGCAAAAGACTCTCATATGGATTATGCACTGTTTAGTTTTTTTTCTTCTTAAAATGCAAAAATGGATTTTGGCTTTTAACAGTTGTTTTCTAACTAATGTTTAACAAAGTCCGCTTGTAAACACAAACCGTGAAAACAGAGTCATGCGAGCAGCAATCTCCAGATACTTTTTAATACATTTTTCTATTATGAAGTTACCAATTCATTTTATTGGACACATTACTTGTCATGTCTTGCTGTTAAAACAAATATCAATCTAATTCAATCCAACCATACAAAAAAACTATAAATAGAATTTAACAGAGCAAAACTAAAAAATGATATTAAAATGAACGAACCGAAACCCCCTGCTTCGGTCTTGAATGCTGTTTGATAATTATAAAATTCGTTTAGAAGTGGGGTTTTCAAAAATATAATTGAAGTTCGGCAAGTAAGGCTTAGTCCCCAATTTACATTTTATGTGAGTCACCTGTTGTTTTTGTTTCATATTCAATGTAAATCATTACTTTGCCTTCTTACTTTCTTTGAGTTCAAGTGTGAAAGCAATCTAGAAGTGAGGTTTGCTGCTTGTAAAATCAAGGGAACATGGAATCGCACAATAATTCCTCCATCGCTGTTCCATATGGTAAATTATCAAGTTGTTTCTTCTTGCCAAATCCTGCTTTTGAAAAAGTACCAGAGCGCTACACAAGCAACTTAATAACGGCAACGGTAAATGTTGTTTTCGCGCCTTTTGCTGTTGTGTCGAATCTGTTAATTTTGTTTTTGTTGTGGACAAGTCCACAACTTCGAAACCCGTCGAATGTGCTATTGGGATGCCTGGCATTTTCAGACTTCTGTGTTGGTCTTATAGTTCAACCTAGCTACATTATTTTTCGGATACGAGAAAATCAGCATTATTTTGTTTCGTGTCCAGTTAGAATAACTTATTCTACAAGCTTTTACATCTGCTACGGAGTTTCATTTATGACTTTGAGTGCCATAAGCTGCGAAAGATATATTGCTTTAAAGCTGCACCTAAGATACAAGGAGCTTGTCACAACGCAAAGGGTTTACAGTGTTGCGGCAGTGATATGGATTATGGACATTATTCTAACAGCCTTGCAGTGGGCTGGCATTAACAACATAGTGAGGGCTACACACATGGCTTTATGGTTTGTTTGTTCTTCTATCGCCTGCATAGTGCAGTATAAAATATATAGAATCGTACAACGTCATCGTAGGCAAATTCTCCGACAGCACCAACAATCGGGTGGGAGCTATCATCGACAGACAAACCTTACCATCAGTCTCGGGTACATTGTATGCGTTTACATGATGTTAAATGTTCCTGTTTTAGTTGTAACCGTATACCATCAAATAGCTAGAGCACATCTTGATAGCTACGATGTGTATAGCTGGACAGAGACAATTGCATTTCTAAACTCCTCATTAAGCCCTTTGATTTGTGCCTGGAAGAGAAAAGACATCAGGAGATGTTTGGTAAAGTGCGTTGCCAGTTGCTCCTGTGTCAAAGATGGTACAAGAAGTTCCGAGATTGGATCTGGGGCGTTTGTGTTGGATTGTCCGAGTACACCAAACAGGTCTATGGACATGAAATATCTCGGTACAAATTCGTTTGTGTTGAGTAGATCAAGTCGATCTATTGAAAACACATTGTCAGAACCGAGTGTACAGGATGTTCATTTATGAGAGACAATTACCTTGGTTCTTAGCCAACTTGTTTAAACTATATGTATGTACTTTTTTCTTTATGACAAATTAAAGGAACACTCGGTTTTCTCTGATAAAGGGTAGTAAAATTTGATGTTGTTAACAGCTTTGATATTTGAAGCTTCATTAAGTTATTTCTTATAAGCTTTTTAGGACTAAAAAGATCAAAACGGTGTCAGAACAAACTTGTATCTTCATTAAGTGATTTCTTAGAAGTTCCTGAAGACTAAAAAGATCAAGAGTACGTCAGAACAACCTTGTATCTTCATTAAGTGATTTCTTAGAAGCTCCTGAAGACTAAAAAGATCAAGAGTACGTCAGAACAAACTTGTATCTTCATTAGGTGATTTCTCAGAAGCTCTTCAGGACTAAAAAGATCAAGAGTACGTCAAAATGCACGAAGCACTTCCGTGAACATATGACAAGGCGAATACATGGGTTAAAGCGATCTTTATGTAGTGCAAAACAAACCATTCAGTAAGGTGTAAGTCGGATTACGAACTTAAGTCAAGTTATTACCGCCCAGGGTAACTTTGAACGGCAAAAAGCGGAAGGAACAATATGTTTTTTGGCGGGAACGACCAATGTAAAACAACATATTCCAGTTCAAATTGAGAAAAAACACACGCACACAAACGGCGACATTTTGCTCCAATGTGGTCATTAAACTAGTAAGTAGTATATAATCAATTGTATTTTACAAATCTTTTATTTTTTTGAAAAATTCATACTATTCAAGTGGAAATAAATACTGTCTAGATAGCGCTGTTTCTGATAAAAAATTTAATACATTCAAACAGCTTTTGTTTAAAAATTACTTTCAGTTAGCGGCCTGAATAAATATATGTTTTAAAAACTAATAGTAAATACAATACTGTTATGTTAACGAAAAGAATTAATTTTGAACTGAATGTAGTGAAAATACATACATAATCAGTTTGGACAGGGAAGTTCTTTTTTGATATCAAAACGTGATGAAATGCCATTTGTTTTTTGCTTTTTTTGCAAAATTTGAGTTCAGCCAGCAGTTCTAAATTATTCTGACGCCAAAAACATTTTGCCTTGAAGGACATTGATGGTATCCAAGGTCTTGCACATCTAGACCTATACGCTTTACGTTGGTTAGGGAATTAGAACTAATCAACAGAACTTGCAGCCTCAAAAAGCCGCTTTCTTATTCCAAACAAGAAACATTAAAATTTAGAAACACCTTCGTTTAATGTATCCAAAATTGAAGCCGTACATGTATGTTATCAAATAATTTATTCGAGGTTCTTGATGCACCTGCTATAGACTATTCACCATAAAAAAACTCAGTTGCGGGTAGATTCAGTAAATCAAAGAAAATGTGGAGTAAAGTGTTTTCAGTCGTTGATGTCGCTTTATTTGTTTTTAGGTGGCTTTTCCGATAGAAAGGAGAAAACAATTTGTTTACTCAAACGCTTTCTAAGAAAAAGACAATTTGTTTACAAAGCCTGTCATTAAACACACAGTGCCTGCATGGCTCCAAAGAACATTCCTATAAAATTCAGAATAAAAAAAGAACAACTTATATTTTTTAGAATATGACTATTCTAAAGAAGCAAAGTTTAAACACTCAATAGAAGTAGCAACTAATTGTTGCCACATTTTTTTAGTTTTCAGGTCAGTTTGGTTGAAGAATTCGAAAGAAAAGAAACATTTAGATTACTGCTTGTGTTACAAGTTCAAAAAACTTGCAGTAATGGTAATAATAATAATAATAATGATAATAATAATAACAGAAATAATAATTGCAACAATAACAATAACATACTAATAATCATAACAATAATAGTAATAATATTAATAAAAATAATGTTAACAATCTTTATTTTCTTGAGATTAAAAAACTCAAAGTGTTACAAAAACCATTGCTTTTATACATTTGTTTTAACCATCCCATGCATGGCCGTGAATTGCAGCTATTTTGCATAATAAATTTTCAACGTATTAGGGGGGAGGGGAGAAGGTGAGTAGAATCGTTCTCAGAGTCTACTGGATGCTCTCCAAAATAGCGGTTTCTCAACAGAGATAAACCACCAAAAAGCCTTTTCTTAGGTCTTAGTTTTTGTTACTGGTGTGAAACACATGTGTAGTTAATTTGTTTAATTGCAAACCATTAGGGAGAAATTAGCGTGCAATTCATGTATTTCTCCTCTTATGTTCAAAAAAAAAACGGAGCGGGAAAGGTTATTTTTTTCATGATTTTTGGAGACCCCCTCCCGCAGCTTATTTTGACCCCCCGTTTATTAATTTTTCGATTTTCACAAAGGGAATTCAAAGAAGTTCATAAGTATATATAAGTCTGTTGGTGTTTTGTTACTATAAGTGGCTCTACAATTATCACTCCCCCCGCTTAAATCGAGACAGAGAAATTGTATCCCCCCTCCTGAAAACAGATAAAGTTCCCAGTATGTTTTAATATGGAGCTGGGAAGTCTCGAAAATTGTGTTCGAAAATCGAGAGTTTCAAAAGAAATGTTACTTATCCTTTTAAAGTCCGTTATGAAGAGGCAACAAAAAGCAATTCTCGTTCAAAAGAAGAAAAAATTAAACAGAAAACAGGCAAGAACGTATGAAAAAACTCGAGAAATTCCTGAAAAAGTTGCCCCTTCTTTCAGGGACACTGAGGAAAAAAATGTCAAATTGGACATTTGGAAATTTTGACAGGTGCAGCAACTTACAAAACGAAAGAGGTACTAGGCAATGGGCCGGCTTGTTAACAAAACTGAGTTAATCACTGAGGAGGCAAAGGATTGCTTAACGGTGTGGTTGGGTGTTGGAGCAAGTAGCAAGACCGACAAAAGTAAAGAAAAATTGAACGATGAAGGTTAACTGGACATGGACTGCGTCAATGTACAGTTGAAAGCACAATGTCTTCGGCTGCTGCTAGAGTCATCAGCGACTCTAAATCGGACCTTGAAGTTGCTGGCTCATACTGGGAAAATGGGCGTTTTGCACCTTATGAAGAGCGTTGTCAGACTTGTAAGAATGAAAATTCGTCTATAAGGGTTTGCTTTGTTTTGTCTAGTAGTTTTGTTATAAAAGGACGATTTAATCATCGCACCTATACTGATTTTAATGAAGACTTAAAAAGTCTCGACAAAACGCATTTTAAAAGCAACTCTTTAACTCGTCTTTTGTCTAGTAAGTAATCTTTTTATAGATCGCTATTCATACATTAACTCATTCACTTTTTTTCATGTTTGTAAATCAAAATTTAAATGTTTATAAATCTTTGTCATTGTCATTTTAAACTAATTTACATGGCCGTAGACCATGACAGCTATCAAATTAACCAGTAGTCAAATGAGTGTTAAAACCATAAAGTTATTAACCATTACGTTTTTTTACTCATATCTAGGCTATCCTGAAACATTTAAAACTTTCAATTTTAATGCATGTGTTGCATTGGATTTTTTTGCGTTCTGTGACAAAATATGACAATATTTCGTCTTGGTTTATACTGTACATGATTGCGGAAATATGTTTAACTCCAAACAATTGTAGCCCTCTTTCTCCTACAAAAAGACCGTTCAAAATATTTTGACCCCCCCCCTAAAAGTAGGACCAAAGGTTTATGCCCCCCCCCATCGATTAATTTTGATACCTCCCTAAAGTCTATGAATGTCACGGCGGTGTGTGTGTGTGTAAGAGTAAGAATGGCTGTAACAAATTGCACCAACCTATTATGTGCTGACTACGATGGCAAAGGAGAGGAAAATGCCTTTCGGTATCCTGTAGGCTGCCAGTGAACTAATTCATTTGGGGTACGATCATGTAACTCAGCTTTGTCTTAATGTGGCAACGAGCAAATGCCCTTCTCAAGAAAGAAGAAAAACATTGTGTTCACCTGAATTAGGAATTATGTGGACTTGTTGATACTCAAATTTTAGAGTGGCAGTTTAGAATGGTTTGTTTTTATTGGCCTAAATTATGAAGCATTTTAAACAATTATCCGTACCTCTTTAGAGTATTTTTGGTGGGGTTTTCACTCATGATAAAGAGTTGCCATGGAAGAAACAATTTGTTATTAATCGCATCTCACCATACTGCGTCAATCCACATGCGTTTAAATCGGTTGGTTAGTAGCAAGGCTATATAGCTTTTTATTTAAAATGACTGGTTCGTTAAAAAGAACAAACTAAATTACTTCTGAAATTATCAGTAAGTGAGTATTGTTTCAAACCCCGGCAATATATTACCCTGGGTGCCAGAGGTAGGACTGCGCGTGCGAGCGTCGACTGTCGGCTGTCGTTGGGCTCGCGCTCGCGCTTCGCGTCCGAAGAAGCGAGACGACCTCTGGTACCCAGGGTAGCAATATATCTGATTTTGTTCTCTGCAAGCAAAATCGTTGTTTATAAACAAATGTTTCATTCAGCCCTGATTTGTGTTTAAAGGGTCAACGCTTTTTTCAGAGGAGTATAAATGCACAAGTTTCAAGATTTAAATAACTGAAGTAAAGAGTTTTGCTCATAAATTGTTCTTTCGTAAACGGAATGGTATCAGAGAGGCTGGCATGTTAACACATGCCAGCATCTCTGATACCATTCCGTTTACGAAAGAACAATCAGCCCTGGTGTACTGTTATCGGGAAACTAAGCTTAATTAGGTCTGAGAAGCTTTAGTTGTTTTTTCAATTTTTCATTTTAATATATAAAATAATTTCATTTAAAGCTTTGCACTTAAAAATAGTTTTTCTTTACCTGATTTTTCTCCTGGTTTCATTATTCTCAAGGATCACCTGTTTTGGATCGATTCTTACAATGATGGCTTCTCTGTCTTCACTCTACGGTCCACAAGACAACTAACAGTCCAAATCAAGTAAACAACTTAGGCTGCAGCTACTTATGTGAATTAATGATTATTTCACAGATATTCTAAACTAGATCTGACAAACTCCAACTTCCATTACCATGTTTCACACAAGTTTTTCTAAAACAATGATACAAGGCCCCTTGTGCATTCATAGTTTGTCACATTTGTTATTGTTTTTGGAATCTTTCGATTGTGCTACTCGACCAACTGTATCTTTTATGTCCCAAACAAATTACTTGCCAGTTAAACGTGGTTTATCTAGCAAAGCTAAAAATCTTTTAGTTTAAAAACAAAGCGTATATGTGCTGTGAAAGTCTTTTGTTCCTTTTTGTCCCTTTCTTGGTTTCGTGAATCTGCAGACACCTGTTAAATTAGATTCTAATTTGATTAGATTCCAATGTTTGTATTCTATAGGAAAATTATCTACTAGACAGTTAACAGCCAATATTAGGAAACGGCTTGAGCCGGCTACCGCTGCTATTGTCAAGTGATCGTGAAATAATTTAACCGGTGCTATTATCAAGTGATGGTGCTGTTGCCAAATGACCTGCTATTGTCAAGTGATCGTGAAATATTTTTACCGGTGCTATTATCAAGTGATCGTGCTATTGCCAAGTGACCTGCTATTGTCAAGTGATCGTGAAATCATTTTACAAAAACCCAAACTACATCATGGTCAATGGTCGCTGGGACGAAGTCATTATGTAAGCCGAAAAACTATACTTTCTAATCTTAAAACAATTTTAGAATCATGAAAATGGTCAAACGTTATTAAAACAATTCTTTGATCCCCTTTGCTCCCTTTTCAATGTTAGAAACTCTGACGGCACAGAAAAGGTCTTTTTCTTGACTGTTTGATAGCGTTTACTCAACATTGTTGCGGGGGGAGGGGGGCCGTCCCAACATTAATGACCATGATTGTATCTTAAGTCTGAAAAATTTCAGATGTCTTTTAAAAAACGTTTTACTTCTATCTACTTTAAAACAAAGGTACTTGTTTAACCCGGAAACTAAATGATCCAGAGTGTTAAGCTATGCAACAAGCGGTGATATGATATACTGCTGTCTCGACTAGTAAGTGTCTTCGTCCTGCAAAGTTTCTTCAATTGTATATATATAGTGCATTTTTTCAGGTATTTGAGTCTGACAAAGTTGCTAAACTCCAAACAAAGCCAACCGCGCTTTTCTGTTAGTAAAGTGCCATTAACTCACATGACATGGAAAGGATTCTTGGATTAAAAATGACACCGATGCCAGCTTCTTGTCAGGTGTAATATTTCTAGTCCTTTGTAAAAGTACTTCTTTGGAGTTTTAACACACGAAATACATCAAACAGTTATCTTCATTCCAATCACGGCTACAAACACACAAGATCTTTTGGATCAGAAATGAAAGAAACTTTTTGATCACACGTGGTTTGGCATTCTAAATATTTTAGTAAGGGGCGCAGATGTCATACGATATTAGATAATCTTAATTGCTGTCTCATAGGGTGATACATTGAATTCCAATAGAATCAAACCAATTTTCACAAGCAGAGCTGAAACTCTTTACAATTGTAACTAGAAGTTAGGGAGCCGGTCGAATTGGGGAGAAGAATAGACATTCCTTAACACTGCATGGCTCCTGCGTACCATGTTTTCAGACAATTTAGGTGTTTCCAATCAATAAAACATGTTTAATCATATTCCCTTTTGTTTGCGGTTTTTTTTAGAATCGTCGTTGTTTTACCCAACAGTTTGACTTTGGTACAACAAACAGATTGTTCCCTAATACTTATCAATCGGCTTTACGTAAAAAAACTGAAAAAATCATTTTATTCAAAATAATGAGCTTTGAAAATAAAACTTTATTCAGTTTCATCCTTCTCCTGGTTTAGTTATTATTTTAAAAAGGGGAGTAATTGTTTAACTTCGAGTCAAAACAGAGTGGCTCTACTGTTTTTATTCGAACTGAAAAGATCCACTGACAGTTAACATTTCACACTCGGTAAAACACTGGAGCTGCCGCTGTAAACGTGAAGTGATTGTGCAGTCATTTCGCAGGTATTCTAGGTCTGACACACTCTTTTTTGTCTACACAACCTTGCACATCAATCTACTGTCAAAACAATATAGGTGTTAGAAACCTGCCTGTAAACTTTCAGGAAATAAAACGATCAACAATAACGTTGCAGTTAGACAAAGTATTGCTATAATTGTTTTCTCGACAAGGAAGTTGTCTTCCCGTATGTTTTCTTCAGCAGGTTTTGCGGATTTATTAAGGATTTCTTCTCTAATGTTTTAGTCAATGGTCAATAAAAGTTTCTAAACTTGAATTGCAGCCAAGCAGGCCTTTGGTCAGCCAGTGCCATTATAAACGTAATACTATAGCTACAATCAGCCAACCAATTTTGTGTTTAATCATACAAATCCATCATTTAACTCATTGTATATCCCAGTGCAACATGCAGGAAACAAGGTCTTTTGGATCGACATTTAACTGTCACAACCATCGTCTGGCGACTAAACAATATCTTTTACTCTTAGACAATGAGTTTTTGGACATGGATATTGTTTCCAATCATTCTGTCTTCGATTTCCACATAGCTAATTAGTGTTTTTGACGCGGGGTAAAGTTCATTTGCTTTTAAAGTTATTGGTAGGTTGGAAGCTGGTTAAGATTGAGAGAAAACTATTTTCTTAGAGCTTGTTTTCATGCATCTGGCTTATTTTCTCAAGCAATTTTCAGTTGTGATAACTACATACATAATTAATCGTATATTAATGTGCTACTTAACCAATTAAAACGTGTAACTGTTTATCTTGCGCCCCAAACACAATTTTCGAACTTTTTTTGTTCAACAAAGAGAAAAACATCTTAACTAAAGACGTGTGCTTTTAATTAACAACTTTACCATCTTTCTTCTTCATAATTTTCAATCGATACATGTTTAAAATTGGTTCTGATAATGGTCACCCGGTCGTAAATTCACAAGACAGCAGTCAGTCCAAATTAGGTAAGCCACTCGAGCTGCCGTCATTATTGTGAAGTGCTCAACAGGTGATGTCACATATATAATCTAAACTGAGTCAGATAAACTTCAGTTGTCGTTGCAACTTTGGACATCATCAATCTCTTCTAAAACAAGGTGCGTGCTAAGTTTCATTCTTTTCTTTTCAAATTTACATACATTTACATATCAGTGCATTCATAGTTATTTAAAAAACAAGAGTTAATTCATATATGGAAAAAAACACATAAAAAAGCTGTTTGAAAATACACTGAAAACACTAATTTAGAACTTCTTAACAACTGCAGTTATCAATACTGTTTTTTTCAATTCAGATTTGTTCTTTATATGGCAATCTAATGAGTTCAGTCAGTATTACAAAAAAAAGCTTTCCAGCTGATTTGTAGAAAATCCAAACAACGTTTTTGTTAGAACTGTGATCCCTTGTAACATCGAGACATGTTTATTTTTGTTGCAAAAACATTTTTGTTTATTTGTTTAGAAAAGATAGCGAAAGGAAATCTCGCAGTTGTTTCTGTAAAGTTTGGTATATTCTCTCTAGCTGATTTGTAGAAAATCTAGACAACGTCTTTGTTAGAACTGTGATCCCTTGTATCATCGATACATGTTTATTTTTGTTGCAAAAACTGTTTCTGAATGACAACACCAAACTGACAAAGAAAAAACTTTACTAGTGCTTGTCTAATTAACTGTAGTTTCCATCTTTATGAACACCTTTGAGATTATTTAAAAAAAAATTGGCATTAAAGCTTATCATATTACACGACTTGTTGCATTCTATGACTTGGAACTAAAACATTCTCTGAATATCCCATGCATATATAATTTCAATTTCGTGGTAGTCGAAACAAAAACGAAGACAGCATTCGTCACTTTACTCTAACCGAGACTGTTTACCTAAGTTAAGCAAACCTATCTATCAAATAAAGAATTTTTAATTTTTTCATAATGATGGAACTTTGAGGTTCAAAACATCAAACTTCTTGATTAAAACACGGGTATCTTCTAATACCGCTCTTATTCTCCTAGCGAGATCCATTTGGAAATGGTATCATTTTAGTATTTTTATATCTGGCAGTGTTTAATCAATAGCTACCAAGGGTCATGAACAGATCAAAACTAAGTAGAAAGATAGCAGTTTCCTTTGAGAGCACCTGATTAACTGTTCTTTTCTAAAAGAGACAACGGTTATAGTTCAAAGATGATCGAACGTTGCATGTCGAATTGATTAGAACAGAAACATACATAAATAAATAAATAAATA
>JAOBRG010236538.1:4466-16896 GCA_027574985.1 Umimayanthus nakama | reverse complement strand
TAGTAGTAGTAGTAGTAGTAGTAGAAGTAGCAGTAGTAGTATTTGTAGTAGTAGTAGTAGTGTTATTACAATAATTATTATTAATGTTGTTATTATTAACACCATTATTAATATTATTGCTGCTGTTATTATTAGTTTAACTCTGGTTAAAGGTGGTTTATTAATTTTATTATTGTGTATGATTTATTAGTAGATATTTTGATTTAATCTTGATCCATTCATCTCTATCAATTGTAGGTTGACATGAGCTTCGTATTTGGGGAACTATTAAACGGCCATCTCCATAACTCTTGATCTTGTTTTGATGCCGCAAATCTTATAAATTTAAATGCAATTAGAAATAAATAAAACTAAACAAACCATTGTGTATTTCTTTGCGTTAAAAATCGAAATTACGTGTTAAAGTTATTGTTTATGTAAATGCTTTGTTACTATTATTATTGTTGTTACTAATTTCATTATAATTGTTATTATTGCTAATCCTTGCACTTAAAATAAAAAGATGAATGAACTTCAAACACAACAAAATTTTGGGTTCTGTGGGGCTCCCACCACTTCAATTTAATTAAGTGTAACATAAAAAAGGTTCAATACACATAAAGTATTTCAGTTCGATATTTGACGCTCATGGCCCAAATTGAGATATGAGACTTTCTAGAATTCTTAAGTTTATTTTCGGAAAACTCTTGAATCGGGGCTTTTGAAGCAATTCTTTCTGTTTGCATTCGTCCTTTTTTTTGATAAATAAAATTTTTTGTACAACTCTAGTGCTTGACTCTCTTCATTCTCTAAACGCTGTATTTAAGGATGGACTTGATTTAAATAAGCCCCGCACCTTGAGTAAGTACGGGCCTGATCTAGGACCGACTTAAGGCAGCGGTGGCTTTCCGACTTAAGATAGCGGTGGCTTTCCATATGTGCTTGTGTTCAGATACATGAATTTCATTATTACACGTTACCTATGGGTTGTTAAATAGAATGGCTTAAAACTATTTATTTATACTTTTGTAAGTGTTGTCACTGTTGAAAGGTAACCAAGCTTTACATAAAACCGAGGCGAAGGTTGTCCTCGCACAGTTGGAGAAGTGGAAATAATAGACTTGCAAATAGGTTTCTTTCTTTTGATAATTATTTCCACTTCTGTAACTGTCCGAGGACAACCTTCGCCTCGGTTTCATGTGAAAGCTTGGTTACCTTTCAGGAACCGTGAAAAGGACTATTTTTGTCTACTAGCCCAGTAGTAACACTACCAGTACGATACTTGGAAAATATACCACCTTTAAACTTTTAAAGTTTAAGAAACAGTTTTTTTTTTACATTATAGCTACGCAGAAACAAAAAAAAGTGATGAAATTCCTGGACTGCTGAAATTTGTCGTGTTTTACCCATATAAAGACGTGTGCACTTGAGATACATGTGTCAGATCCTGCTTCGATTCACTCCCTTTTCAATTTTTTTTAACTGAGAAGCTCCCAATCATAATAGACCAGTTTCGTATTCCTAGTTGCCGCTGATTGCAATGAATACAGACTCATTTTTACAAGCGTTAATGAAAACATATACGTAACTCCATACAGCTTACAATGTAAACCTTCTTTTGTTTCAAAGATTGCCAATCAAACAAATTTCCACAACTTTATCAATGTCTGCTCTCGGGGATGTCCAGACACCGGTAGTAGTAATTATTTATTGCGGTCAGTATATTGTAAACACTGTAGCACGATGTAAATAGTCCATAGATAATCAGGGTGCGGCCGCTTAGCCTGAATGGCGGTTTACTTTTACAGTCTTCTCGAAATTCGTTCGTAACTGCAAGTTTTCGAGCATTCTACCAAATACGATTTTCCTCCCAATCATGCAAGAAAAAAAACCCTATTTGTTTCACTTACGATAATTCATCTAGTGCCTTTTGAAGGCCAAGCTCTTTCTTAAAAACATCGCATAAATCTGACACACTGACCAATATTATTATTTCTTGATATCTCTGCAGAGTTTACGGCAGCAAAGTCTTTTTTCTCAAAGTGACAAATAGATCTACTTAATAGGGATTAGGAACAAAACAAAAGATGACAATCTAATCGCAAAAAAAAAATGATAACTATTTTTCATTCTTAAAGTGGAAAAATGGAATTCAGTTTTGAAAGCTTAAACTGTTACCTTGACATTATCAGTGGCAACAGACTCAGGGAAGTCTGTGAATCAGTGGGGAGGGATGCGGCGGTGTCTTCGTCTTTGTCATTGAATTGAGACATGCATTTTGCTGCTCAACCTCCAACCGTTGGCAGACTTCCTGTTTTTCCTTTGAAGTATATAGCCAATTTTTTTAATAAAGAATTAGCTGTTTATCAGCCCAGTTTTCCCAGTATTGATGGCAAAACACAACATTTTTTATGTTTTTTTTTCTTTTTCTTCTGTATTGCAAATGAAATATGAGAGAAGGATAGCTAGCGTGAGCCCGCTGTTTTGAATCAAACCGTTCGAGCCTGGCTAAACTAGGTTACATGAAGTGCGCTACATTGTAGCAGAAATGTCGCCAGTATGTGTCCTACGGTGGTTTAACATGCAAGCTGCAATTGAGCGACATGTAGGGATACAAGAAATGTTTCTCGTATTTCCCAGAAACAATTTTTTTTGTCCCGGCTACAATGTTTTTTTGCCTAAACTTCACGAAGGAAGAAAGGATTCATAACTTGCGATAAAGACGGTTTTTTCGGTTGGGAAAATGTCAAAAATGTATTCGGCCGATCTGAAAGACCCTTAAGGGTTTTCGACAAACTTTTTACTGCAACTAGGACAAATACAAGTTTTCGTTGAGTTTCCTCGCGATCTGAGTGTATTGTTAGCGGCAGAATGTCTGATAACCTACAGATAAAATTGAGCTTTGCGACGGCTGTTAGTGCCTTCATTAAGTTTGATCAAACAAACTGAGGTCTATCAAGAAATCCTTGAGGTTTGTACTGTATTACTACATGCCAATTTGTTGTTGCCTGACAGATTGGTTTCCATCAGTCTAAAGTTTAGCTCAATCATTATGTTGGGAAAGTTCTGATCTTATCCAAAATTTCTTTGTTAAACTCATCAGTCAGTGGTGCAATCTTTCTGTCACCACAATAAAGCCAAGATGTAACAACTTTTCAGTTACGTGTAATTCGCATTCCCTACGTTTTGAAAAAAGCAAAGCTCCATTTTGTCATAACGATAAAATTAAGTGTTAAGAAAAGCATGTAATACATTTCGGAATTTTCTTTTTGTTTTATTAGTCCTAACACACAGTTGGAGCATTCCCGATGCGAATAGCTTTTATCCTTCACAAATCGTTATCGGTTGCAGAAACAGAAGGTAATCATTTAAAAATATTCTGCTTCAAATAAAAACAACCTTTGTCGTAAGATTACTTTAAACCATTGGAAGTTCAAACCCCCAGAAATGTGATGCGCATTCAATTTCGACCAAAACTTTGTATTTGTAAATGAAGAACAGTGTAATTTCTTTTTGACCTATGTTTTATTCAAACCCTAAACTTTGCCACTGACAGGTTTTGATTTATAAACAGCAAAGATCTAACGTCCCTTTTAATCACTAATGAGTTGTCAAAATTACTTTTGTTTTACAAACGGAAGGCCAAGAGCTTGTTGTATGAGTACATTCCTGGAGCTTCGTTTTGCTTTGTCTGCGGAGATCTGGTAGAACTAAAAATGTTTCAATATTAACGTTCAGCCAAAAGAAACACCGTAATTGTACGATGCTAAAGGATGGCAAATGACGCCAGTCCCACATATCGATCGAAAATACATCGACCACAGAAAGTATTAAAAATTGCAATTGCTATTTTTCACACGCTACAAAACGTAGCCATAACGTAATAATATTAAACCTGTGATCCAATAAAAGTCAAATGTCGAGTGTCTTTCCTTTCATTTTTGGAACAATAAGAATTTTATCACAAAGATAAGAATTCATTATTGCCTTGATGCAAAACATATCCCTCAAAATATTATAACAGATGCAAACCGATATCCAGCACATTGCATTCGTTCCAGGATGTACATTTGTTTAAAATGAATTTGCATAAATGCAGCAAGACTTGTTTATTTGAAGCCGGCCTCACATTACCTTTCGTCATCTGTTATTCGCTACTATTTCTGTACGTGGTTAAAAAATAGCACGACGACAATAGATGTTATGCAAGAAACAATGTTGAGTAGCTGAGTATTCAACTGATTTTCGCTAACTATATGCGTGATATCCTCTTTCAAATTTGTGATCACAGAAACTGGAGATTCTGTAAACTTAACGCAATATGGCATCGAATGGATTTCTGTCCCCTGGAGGAAATGAGAACGCGGAAAACGCACAGCGAACGCAGCGCCGTCAAAGTAGTGGCGGTGAAAGTGTCTCGCTCGACCTTCTGAAGCCGAGGACATCAGGATCCAGACTGCCGAGCTTAGCCACGCTTGTGAGTGTTTTTGATTTAATATAGCAACTAGCAGTTATATCATTCCTGACGATTGCAAGTTTAGTTTGGGATTATAGAATCATTTCTTTAAACTGTAGTACATGTAGTACAAAAAGTAATGAGAAAAGAAAAGACAAGATTAAGGTTTACAAATCGAAAAGCGCCGATTTTTGTTTATATGAAGGTGTTTTAGCATTACAATTATTTTTTTGTGCGAGGATATACACTACTCTATTCATGTGTTAGAGCAGATATTTGTAAAAGGTCTAAGAAACAGCTCTTCGTATTCACTCATCACTTCTTTATTAGTACTGTTTGTGACTTGGCTCAATTATTTCTTAAATCTACCCGTTTTTCATTAGTTTGTACGCGTAGAGCAAGTTCGCTAACCTCTATAAAAGAAGTGCAAGTAATAAATATTGGAATGACATGTTTTTATTCTTATTTCAAGAATTATTCAAATAATTCGAAGTCAATAGTGAATGATTTCAGTGACAATATTTTCATACTAAGAAATGTTGCAAAGCAGAGCTTTTTTGCACGACGAAAAGTATTTCTAGTTTTGTTATAGAGAAAATGTTTGAACAAAACTTCAACCTATATCCTTGGTACTGTAAGTGTCGGTTCAAAAAACACAGTAATATTTCAATAGCTCCTAAATTGTCTGTAAAAAGCCCTTTTACCATTGGATAATGCAGCATAGTGCGTGTTCAATCTTTTGTCGGGATAAAACAAATGCCTAAAGTTTATATTTTTCCCTGCCTTATTCACTTCGCTGAGACTAAAATGTTTCCGGGCGGCAATTAAATTTGCTGCACGCGGCTTTCGTGATAGGAGATTTTCTGCAGTAAACCCTTTAGTGTAAAGAGAGTTGACAAGTCACAATATCTAAAACCGTTGTTATTAAGGAAGCATAAATGAATACTACACTGTAAGTTATATGTAAAGAATTTCTTTCGAGGGGTTGCGTGTTTTTCTTAATGTTACTATTTTCACGTTGAGTTTTGAAAGACAGCTATTTTCTAATAATTTCATTCTAGAGCGAGCAGATATTCCATTATTCAAAATTATGCAAATTGAGGAAATATTATTGATAAAATGCGTCAGTCGCCTCTTTCAATTTTAAAGTTCAACTAAAGGGAATGTTTATTCAGTGGCAAATGACAAAAGCAAGAGATCAGAATTAAATAAGACAAAGGGTTGGTGGTATATGGTCCGTTTAAACGATTTCGACTCTTTTGCTGACAACTGTGTTGTTTGGTGAATTTCCTCTCAAACGTTAACTCTGGTTGACAAATCCTTGCGACATACGCAACAACATTCACAGCTTGGAAAGAACAGACAATTATTAGCAAAAAATAAAGCAAACATCAACAAAGAGCCACTGCAAACATCATTGGAAATGTCAAAGGATAACTCCGCTGACGTTATAAATAACTAAAATAGCAATGCCTGGAAAATGACTGACCTCCGGTCACCATCAGAGGAAATATTGCCCAGTTTTGGTTTGTATTTTGACTTTGATCGAATTTGTTGAAGCACCTCTGCCGTTCAAGATCTCCAAATGCCATATGGAGTACCTTGTGACTGGCTGATTTATCGCACGCAGTTCTGCTTTTAATATTTATTTGAAGAAAAAATACAGCGTTATATCTCATTTTTAAATACAATTTTATTTTGAAATCGTTTCCAAAAGAATAAGCGAATATGAGTTTACGATAGACACTGTTATCTTCGATTATTTAGTCTAGAAATCATTTGCATCTCTTCTCAACTGATAACGCTTCTTCTCCCTACCAATATCCATTCCACTGATCACTTTCTTGTTTTAAAACCTCACGTATCTGTAATACATTGCCTTTAATTAAGTGCTTTTTGACTTGGTTCCTTTTAACGTTTTCATCATTTTGAGATAGCGGTACCGTGTTTGTGCATGAAAGGTTGTTTCGGTTAAAAGCGGTCAGCGATTGCAAACTTGATTCATTGTTCGGCAATGGCGACACCCCTTTGTCGTGAATCACATAAACTTGATTAAGCTCTGGAGGTTGTTGATTAACTTTCTTTATTTATAATAACTAAAACAATTTGGTTTTTAAAAGCAAAGTCTTATTTCATGTTGCATAATCAATAAGAAAAAAAATTCAAAATCGCATGGAAACAGATTGGTATATTAACAAAAGGTGCTACTCTTTTTTCCTGCCAAGAGAACATGTCAGTGTGGTTCAGAGTGGTTTCGAAATTGGGACATATCAATCGCTCAGTGACCAACACATCTCACGCTGAAAAGCAGTTACTGATTTTATTTCTGAATACCAGAGTACTAACACTCGTTCGAGCGAGCATTGTGTATGGCAAAACATAAATGTCTGAAGACAACAGAAATAACTTGAGCGTTTTCAAATCAAACAGTACTCAACATAAATAAACACTAAGGACAGTAACTAGACACTCTTTTTTTTTTTTATTAAGAACCAGTAAATTTTGGCTGAGCCTGGGGTTGTTCTCAAGTTTTTCCATACATTTGCTTAAAGTTTTAGTCATATTTCAGCCTCACTGTCCTTAATATGTTTGCTCTTAATAAAAAAAAAGTGTATCTGGTTAAACAGCAAGATCCATTTGTTGTTTTTAGTATATGTTATTCTCAAAGCTATTTGACTGGCTTAATTACAACAAACTATTACTGAACAGTTTATGTTATAAAGTATCTGTTGAGAACAAAAGCAAGGTTGCTCACACACGTTGGCTATAGCTGTTTCGAGAAATGTTAAAATAGCAAGCACGAAAGGAAACTGGAAGCCCTGTTACTTTACTCCGCGTATCATTCACTGACCAGTACACGAAGTAAATGTTACCAGCAAAGCACAAAGTTAAGTAACTTGACATAACAGGCCAACTCCAGCACACCAGTAAAAATGGGGCTCCCATCATGCTATGCAATTGAGGTCTGAGTATTGCGTGTTCACAAGCCAATCTTTTTGAATTAGCTGTATACCGTACATTATTAGATGCCAAACACTGGATATTAAATTTCTAAACAATATGATAGGCTCTCTACTCACACTTTGAATCCTACATCCTGTAGTTTGTCTAAATATGGGAACATAAACGTGTTTTATTACTAAGAAACTGAAAACAAAACTTTTGGAAAATGCATTAGTGTGGACAGGCCCTGAAGTGTGAGAAGAGACGCAGATGGGAGGAGAGATTTTCCTAATATTTTTGAACTTGTTGCTCACTTCTTTGTTGTTTTTTTAGCTGTACAGAACACGATTAAAGCTGTTCTAAGCTCTTTTTTGTGGGAGCCTTGTACAAGAACGATAAAGCTAAAAAATGCCAAATTTTTAAGTTTAAAATTCTTAAACTGGCAGGCAATTGAGCCCCCCCCCCTCCTTCCCCTCAAGATTTTTGAAACGGTCAAAAACTTGCACAAGCCCTTTGGCATGCAATTAGTGTGTATGACCCACAAATTAATTTGCATAGAATAAAGCATCATTTATTTAGCCGCTGTTGCTATGGTAACAATTACAAAAATCCAAGATGGACAAAGGCTGCTGTCTTGGATTTTCGACTTTTGAGATTTTTCCTAAAATTAATAGATTTTATTGCAAAGAGCTAGGAAACAACATTTTGTACGCCAAAACTAGGAAATAAGTAGAAAAAATATAAGTAACTCGTTTTTATTCCGTAAATAAAATGTTTGACAGCAAACTGTGGTTTGGTGCACCTAATATGATGACGTCATCAATGCTGACGTCACTTACTAGTAAACAGTGCTAAAAGATGTGTTCATTATCGAGGAACTTTTATGCAAAAGCGTTTGGCACTTGGTTAATTGGTAAAAATTTAAGACCAAAAATACCGATGGTGGGGGTTATTACGACTCCCTTCCCCTGCCAGTTTAAGGGTTATAAAGACATACTTTAGGCTGAGACAAAGTTGGAAAATGGATCGGGACCACAACTAAATATCGTGAGATCAAGTAGTACCATTACACACTTTGTAGGGAGTTGCAACAGATAGCAATCTTATAATTAACTAAAGCTCCGTTAGGAAGCCCTGTTCATTAATGCATAACTCTGTTCGGCCTAGGAGAAGGAGGGCGGAAAGTTCCCCCACATATTTCAACTTTCCAGAACTTCTATGATATTTAAGAAATCACCAACCAAATGTAGCAACGATAACTATAAATTATTGGAGAAAAGATTCTGAAAAAATTTACGTCAAGAGCATCATCCGTTGCCATGAAAGTCTCGTTTTCGGCAACATTTTTTCTCAATTTTGATGATTTTTACGTCATTAAACATTATGATGACGTCATTTGCAAATCAAATTACACCATGTTAATTAGTTTATGATTCGCTACCAGGGACAGCGGAGCTACTACCTCGTTCGCGGGCCCTGTCTTCTACCTCACTATTTCTTTCATTTTCATGAATACTTAGAGTTATTGGCTGCGGGCACTTTCCAACCCCTAGCATACGAAATAACAATTACTGTTTTCCCAAGTTTGTCTTGACTGTAGGGAAACGGGAAACCTTTGCATTTCGAGTGTAATTTTGATGCACATCACGCAAAGACCATGACATATCCAACGGCGAGGTTTCAACAAATCCGCGGTTCTTAAGAACTTTTGTTCTTTGCCAAAAACAGGACTTTCTTATATTTCTGTAGACAACCAGTAACGGTTTGGCACTACACTTATTTTTTTTATACTCTTTTCGCGTCGCGGACGTCAGATAAGCTAATGCTCTACTACGCGCTTTTTATATAAGAACAAACTTTATAAGATCACCCAGGCTGAGATTTACCCAAAAATTAAGAACAAGCTAAGAACAATCACCAGGCTGAAATTTTGATCAGAAAAATTTAAGAAACTTAGTTGTTCCATGTACACAGATTGAGATGCAAATGAACACAAAACTTGTCAGAATTTAGCTTGATCATCGCAATCGGGCGCTGGAATAGTTTTAAGCAAGCTCGTTACGTTTGCGAACGCTGTACTGACATTTTCAAACACATATTTCTTAGTGCCATTTTACATGTGTTTTCCGGGAAACTAATTCACTTTTAAAAATATCAGGAAATAAGAACATTTTAAGAACAATTTGAGGCTGAAATCGCCGAAAAATTAAGAGCAGCCCAGGCTGAGCCGAAACTTACTGGTTCTTATAACAAAAGCGTGTAACTAATGATATCATATTTGCGATAGACAAGCTAACTCTAAGGTCTTCTAATACCAATTTTGTCTGGCCAGTACGTTATTGCAGTGGTTAGGTCATCGGACGTACAAACTGCTACCTCAAGTTCGTCTCTCAATGGTTAAGATTGCTTTGACGAACTAAGACCTTTGTCGATTGTATGCTAGATGAAAGGATTTTCAAGAACTTGTTAGAAAGAGGAATTAATCTTTTCGAGAGTCAGCGGTTCAAAAGTGAAAACCTAAAGAGTTTGAATATTTAGGAAGAAAAGGATTTCGAAAAAGATTAGCTTTCAGCAAGTTAACTTTTAGACTTGCATGGACGGACAAAGTGGTCCTTCACAGTTGTTTATTGCAGTGTAGTTTGATATACTAACTCTAAAGCAAAATGTTACTTGTCGGGCAAGAGTTGAACCGTTTGTGTTACGGTTGTCCATTGCACGCGTTATGCCAGATGAATTCGCGTGGGCGTGCCGGATGCAAAGTGGTTAGGCCATTAGAATAACTATTTTGGTGTCTTTTTATTTAAAAATTAAAACAACAATCATACACGAGTTAGGTTTATAAAAGAAAAACTGATTACCTAAGTTCAATTATATATTGATTGAGTTTGACTGATAATGATCAATCTTTTAATACATACATCGAAAGAGAGTGTATGAAAAAACTAGAGCTGTGCTTCCACACGGATAGGGATCCTAGTTGACTTCAAGTATTCATTATTGTGCGGTTCGCTTTCAAATTACCACATTCGGTATTTTTTACCTCGTCAAGATCGAGAATAGATTAACTTATCATATCTTTACATCATTTAATCAGGGACGCTAACTGACAAAACAGCACCTGTTTCTATAGGGGTTAACAAAAAATGGCACCATGTACTTGGATAATAATCATAGGGAAAAATAGTTATGTTAGAAGGTATTTAACAATTATTTAATAAGAGCGCGTTAGAACTATACGTTAGCTATAAGAAACTCATATCCAACAAGCGTTTTGTTATATTTTATTGTTTTCTAATTGCTTAAATTCCTCGAAAATCGGCTTCCTACTTTAATTTTAGTTTCAGTAAGAATTAGCGCACTGAATCAGTTTTCATATACTGCAACACGGTATGTTCTGATAACCGAAAACTAGAGAACCAGTCAGAATGGTGGAAATGCAATATCCATTGTTAAAACTTTTGCAAATGCTAATATATATTCCTATGTACGAAACCTCATTTTAAAAAACTTATTATACAAATAGTTTTTTTCTATATATTTTCATTATTTTACCATTAAGGGTGTACAGCATATTTTGTGGCACTTCACATAATATCACATATATTCAGTGAGGAAGTGGGAAGACGAGGGGTCTGTTTCAAAACTTTTATCGTTTGAAACGTGGTGGGAATACTAACTATTGTGTGGTATATGGTCATCTATTATAATACAACTCATAAATAACCAGGGAAGCTTATATAGAGATTAAATTTCTATGAAACTTCTGATATTTCTAATTAAAAGGTTTCTATGTCATCTAGACGTCATAACAGCTTCCATTCACCCCGACTCAAGCAAACTCAGTTCAGTCACTCGGGGTTAACATATCTGAGTTATGAGTTCACCGCGTCGTTTCATTGGGCTCAGTAATTCAAATGCGGCGGTCTGCTGTTAAAAAATGCTCGCTATTCGCCAAACCTGATCAGTTGTGAAGGCCACCAACAAGATAAATTGCGACTCAAAACACGAGGCCTAGTAACGAATTTCTTGATCTCCAGAGTTTAAAGTACGACCACTGGCTCAAAATGGATTCGCTAACAGCTAACTGTGTATACTGGCACCATTTTAAAGACTACGTGAAGTGGCAGCCTCGTCATGTCTTACTAAATACGTGAGAGTACTGATCTGGGCAGCATTTAGGCTGGGCAACAGACTCCATTTCTGCGCCAAAAATCCAAAAGAGAAAGTAAAGGGTGTGGTCGAGAAAAGAGAGACTAGGGCGAGGGAGAAATCGTGCGCCGGAACTTCATTATCAACCCAACGCATTTGGTGGTCTCTCACCATCGCAAGCTAGAAAACATATGAAAAAGCAGATGTACTCTGTGGAGTAATTTGCAAAACTGCTATTGTATTTCATATAATAAAAGTGAATACAGCGTTTCTTATACCGTCAGAAAGGTTTTACATTTAAAAAAACAGCTAAGGTTATCTCGACTAATTCGTCATTTCATTGGAGCTTCCGCTGTTCTGGAAATGGTTAAGGAATATTTATAAACTGAAGAAAAGAGAAACATTCTACGTGTGATTATTCGAGATTGTCTCAACATTTCGATGCTTTATTTTGAGTTCTTATTATGGCAAGAAAGGAATGTTTCTTTAGAAGAAGAAACGCTATTTCTTGGCCATCGCACATTAGATTGCTAACTTTACAGGTAAGTAAATGTCGATAGCTTAACAGTTCTATTTTATTTTGATTTCGAGGTTTCAGGGTTAAAGTAGCTTCGTTTTCCTTTACTTTGGTTATTTTTAGTCAGCTCTACGTTAACAGATAAGATATTACATTAATATTGCTGAAAGTTATTTTACAGCCAATGGTTGCATTTGAATACCAAACGTTACAACGAATAACCAAGCTTAGGTAAAATGTATGCATCCAGTTCCAGAGCACAATGCACCATTAGGAGGTTTATAAATTCAGGTTACACTTCGGGTTTTTTAAAATATTGGTTCTGTTGTGAAGTTTTCATGCTTTTCCTGCCGTTATAATAATAATAATAATAATAATAATAATAA
>JAOBRG010236205.1:0-16904 GCA_027574985.1 Umimayanthus nakama | reverse complement strand
TGGCAAACTACAAGTTAAAGAATAAATCATCTTCTCTTAAAATGCTTTTCACCTCACGATTCAAATTGTGAAGATACCACCTGAGCAATTATTAATGCAAAAAAAAGCATGTAATCACAAATCCTGTTTACCTGAACCTTCACTTTTAGTTTTTTTAGCTTGGTAACTCAATACACAGTCTTCAATATTTTCCCACATGGAGCTTGGGTTTTAAAAACATCCTCTGGAGAGAATGAGCTGTGCCAAACACAATTACTTGACAACTGTTCATCGTGGAACAACATTACAAAGTAAACCTAGTAATTTGATTCAAGCATATCACAAATAATACAAGTCTTGATTACAAAACTAGAATCATATCTTCTTTCATTAATTTATTAATTGCTTTTCAACTCACAATTAGTTTTGTGAAGATATTACCAAAGTACTAACACTAGCAACAATCTGTTACTGTCATCAATACTTCACTAACGTCTCTTAATTGTTTTTTTTTTGAACGGCTTGATAATTTTTGTGTTTAGCTACAATAATCTTATCCTACAAGGAACTTGCAAGGTTTAAGATTTCTATTGTGAAGTTTACATGAGTTTTAAAAATATGCTCTGGGACAAATGAGCCGTGCAAAGCAAAACTACTGTACAACTGACTATTGAGCAACATTGCCAGGCAAGCAAGAGCACTATCATTTTTACTGTCCTGGATTAGTAGATATTAAAGTTTGCTGGATATGCATGTTTACTTCACGAAAAAACAACTCGAGAAAATAGATACTACTTCTAGTATTACTTTGAACCAAACACAAAAAAATTATTGAGACTTGTGAATACTCGCAGAAGTTCTTGGTCAAAATCTTTAGCTGTCACAGGGTCTGATCTTAAGTCGAAGTTCGTATTTTATATGCAAACCCTGCATTTCCACAGTTCTAACACATCTTGGATTTTAAAGCGGAAACTGACTCATTTATGCTTCGATATATTATCAAAACGTACAGATACTGTTTTTGAGACCAACAGTTTACTTGGAGTTGCCTTTGAAAGTGAAAGCTCACACGAACTATGGCGCCGGTCGCAGTCAGCTGCCGATCGATTTTCGTCGCTCTCTTGGCCAACAACTGGCGAAATATTGGATCTTTTTAAGTATTTACGAAATGCCATTCATCGCGAAAATTCAAACTGATTTTATTCTTTTGAACAGCTGTTCAAAGTAGCGTTGATGGTGCTGATGAATTGTGTCCGCCATTTTGGATTCTTGAACCTCGCAACACACACGCGCAGAAGTCTTGCATATTAAATGTGACACAAAAAACACGAAGAACGGAGCCGATTTTTTGACTCGTTGCCTTTCGGCACGAGTAATTAAGTTATTGTCAGTCTCTTTACAGATACCAAAACTGTACATTCATACAACACGCGCGCATCTGCCCCTAGCAATTTTTACATAAAACACTCAAAACTTCAAATCCTGTTTAAAGCCTTTTCAAGATTCGGAGCAAGGTTCTGGAATGAGACATCAACTTTTTTAAGAGAAAAACCCAAGAAACTATTTAAAACTAACATGCACAAGGCATTATTAGACGTGCTTCACCACCATGACGACTACGTCGATCTCTCCCATTAAGCAAGGCAGTAAAAAACTTCCTGGACAAGTAATAAGCCTCATAAAAAACCAAATAAGCAAAAAATTAAAAACAATTTGAACAATGCTTTTCTCAAAAAAACCCAATGCTCTTTCTTTACTTTCTTTTTGTAGTTGTGTTGTAGTTTTATTTAAGGTTACCGTTCACCTTGAGCGGTGTTTTCAGTTTTCCGTATGTAACTCCGTTAATACGCGTCGGATACCCACAAACCTATATATCAATGGAAAGCTTATGAAATTATCTAAATGATGGTGAAAACATTGTTTAAAAATTTTGGTTTATAAACAAATGCGAGCATCATAGTTCAATCTGTTTATTCCTTTTCTAGACGTCAATGCAGCTGTCGTTTTCGATTTCAACCATTTTTAGTTTGTTTATGAGATTTACCACAATTTTTTTTCTAATTTCGTTCTGGCGCTTTTTAATTAAATGCGTTATTTATTTTCTACAGGTATTGGAAGAAAATTCCTTATTTGCATCGTACAAAACTGCCCTGATTAAGTCATAAAAAATGATTGGAGCGGAATTTCAAAATTTGCCAGGATGGTTTTCATCTTCAGCTATTGTTTTATGAACTTGCCAACTTTGACAGCATAAGGTAAAAAATTTTGAGAGCATTGATTGTTTGCGTTGTCGTAGTTTTAGCCAAAACAAGTTTGAGAAATTCACTCCTAAAGTACGCTGCACGTCATTCAATTTCACTTCCGGTAAAATATTTCGTTTGTCATATCTCGCAAACTATTAAACGTATTGAAAACCATTTTTTTCTACTAGAAGATCATTTAATGTATTTTTATTTTCTGCGAAAATCTCATTTTCGAAATTTTGAACCGATCCAACGTGAACGGTAGCCTTAATTTTGTTTCCTTTTTGTAATTGCATTGCACTTGTAAATAGATTAACTATCTACTGATCCGCCCCGATTAGCAGTGCTATTTGCGGATCAGTACCAAATTAAAAACATGTGAATGTATACATACAAAATAAAAAACTCAAAGTTCAAAGTTCATCGAGCAAGAAACTATATAAAAGTGCGACGTATAATTCAGGTCTAAGACTTCAATTATGTTTTAGTTGTATGGCTTGTGTTAGATAACACCTTAACAAAATTTTGATTGCATAAACAACACACTAATTCTAGCCCTAACCCAATGAGTTAATGAATTTCAAGACATGCTGTGATTTCACCTTATCCAAATCCTAGTAATAACCTTAACCAAAAACCTTTAATTCCAACCCTGAAATCTTTGAATAGTGTACCAGTGACATTAGTTTAATAAGAGTGGTAGTTTTTATTTTTAGAAACCGTACAGCTACCTCATCGCGTTAGTTTTATTTTTATTCAACTTCCGTCCTTCTCGAGTTTTTAAATTATGGTCTATAAATATAGCAAATACTTCAAGCCTATTCGTTTTAAGAAGAAAAAAAAGATAAACAATTACAAGGAGATGAAGGGAAAGGCCTAAACCGCGCATATACGTAGTTTCCTAAGCGTCTTACAATAGCAAAAATATAAATGCAACTATCTACAATTGCATGTAGAAAACAATAGAAAATAACAAAACAAAAAAAACAATATAAAGTGTACAAACTCGAGTAGACACGTTTTAAATTTAGATTATCAATTAAATGATTAATTAATTAAGATAGCAAATGAGATTTATTTTTGTAGGTTCGTTATTGGTATTCCAAACCCAGTTTTCTGATTGATGCACCTTTTTTTTGAACAACCGACAAATTTCAGCAACGATTTCTCTCCTTATCTTGCCTAAAAGCTAAAAACTATTCAAGTTAAAACTGTTATTTTTGAAACGCTTTTCTTTATCTGGTTCTTCTTGAGATTTTGTGAAGTCCAGCCTCAAATTGGGCGTAACTTTGCACAAAGCTGTTCTTGTTGAAAAATCGTTTGCTTGTGAATTGAATCTAAATCTTTTATTCACTTGTTCTTAGAATTCGGTAGTTTTAAAAAAACAGTCTGTGCCTTGATGTTCGTGCAAAGTTTGTTTGTTAAAAAGTATAACGTGAAGCCCTCGGTTGAAAAATATTTGGCGTTTAAAGATTTAAAGGTGATCGATTTCAGTCTCGTACATTTATAATTTGCTCACAGCAACTGCAATTCAGATATTTTAATACAATTTAAGGTAAACAATAAAGTGATTTTGGAATTTCAAAACTGAATAATCTGTTGAGAATTTTATAGTTGTAAGAAAATTGATCCTTCGATCAAAGAATTTTATTTGGGTAGTGAGCAAACGGTGTTTTACACGCTTCTTATAACACCCATTAAAACTTGGCCGAGCCTCGATGTTCCTAAGATTTTGCTCAATTTGAGCGTCAATTGTTCTTAATTTGTCCTTGTTTCCATCACATCAACTTTACACTTCTGTATTGTCATAAAAATTTTAGTATTTTAGTTAAGTTTTTTAAAACACGTGTGGCCGGCACAGTTTTTCCAAAGGCACCGGCCGGGTGCACCAGAACCGAAAGAAATCATGCGAAAGTCTAAGTCTTGTGTTGCATGGCCGGTATATTTGGGTACAGTATATCAAATAGATTATCAGTTAGTTGTTACATATTTCAAAAACAGCCTGACCCATTCTGGTTCACAATACAGTTACATAAAAAACATCTCACAGTGAAAACAAAACTGTGAAAACTTTAAGGAACATTTGAGGCATATTTATTTGATGAGTAGTTCTGGAACGTTGATGTTCGAAATAGAATTTCTTATTACGAAAAGTTTTGAAAACTTTTTTTAAAAATTTGATCTTTGAAAAGGAAGCCGCCGTAAGCAATCAAGCTTGAATAAGATGCTAAATCCCATGAAGTCAAAATGAACAGTACCTTTCAATCGTATTTCCTTCTTTTTGCTTAAGCTTTTACACCAAAGTTCTTGTACGCACGAGTTGGACTAAAATTAGATTTTGAATTTCGTCATACTCTTTGTGATAAGGTTAACGTTCATATCTTATGAACGAAACTTTATAACAATGGCTGACTTTTCAAGATGAGAAACTCATCTAAATTAGATCCGGCCGGTGGAGGACATTTTTTTTATCTTTAACTAGTTATCTAAAGTCTTTAATCTAAATTTTTATTGCAGTTTCTAAATGAACGCTTATCCCACAAGCAGATGAATAAATAAAATATTATCGAAACTTCATAGATCACAACTCTTTTTGGTGTTCTGTTAAATTGAAGTTTTAGTGTATAAAAGATTCAAATTTAGGAAATAAAACATTAATAAAAGAGACGATTTTAACTTGGAGATATCAATCACCGCCTTTGCCTGATCATGAAGAGGAGAAACTCGTGTAAATTAGATCCGGCCAATGACGACGGACAATTTTTTTTATCTTAACTAGTTATCTAAGTTCTTTAATCTAAACTTATATTGCAGTTACTTACTGAACGCTTATCCTTCAAGCGGTTAAAAAATAAAATCGAAGCTCCAAAACTCTTTATGGTGTTCCATACATTAATTTGAAGTTTTGGTGTATAAAAGAGTTAGACGCACATTAAATTTATGAAAGAAAGCATTACAGATATAGACAATTTAAACTTTGCGATATGGATCACCGCCATTGCCTCATCATTTGAATTTTGTTACATTCATTCTGACTGAAAGATCAGAAAAACTTTAAAGTTTTCCCGAACGTGCGCGCTATCTTGAAACATCTTCTTTTGCGAAGTAATTTCCTGCCGTAAGTATACAGCCATACGTTATGTTCTCATTGTACGCATTGTTACTCATCAATACTCTCATATTCAATAAACCCGAGGTGGTTTTCTCTAGCGTAAAAGAAGCAATTGAACCGGACATTGGCTAATCCATATTTACTTCTTAAGATAGAAAAAGAAATTAACCCATTTTGTTTTGAAAAGCATACATCTAACTAACGTCGGTTGTCCTCGGCAATTGATTGCACCTCAACCATGGGAACTTGGTGGCGTCTGCCGGAACCGTTCCGCAATAACCACTAATGATGTCTGAATAGTTTGTTAGCCATGATTTTCTAATGCAAGGATGTTTATTGCAGTTATCCTTAAACCGTAACATGGGTTAGGCATTTATGTTCAGAGCGCAAAGAAATGTCATCGTCTCTTAAAAAATGACACCAGAAATTACCGAATTGACCAACGAGGAAGTCTTCTGAGTTTAAGGAAATGGCTTTTGGAAAACCTCTTCTATTTCTTGTAGTCTTCCACATAGTTAAAGGAACCTCACAGCAAAAAACAAAAACGCTGCCCAAAATTGAAACCGAAATTTTGCAAGATGGAGATATTATTCTCGGTGGACTTTTTCCAGTGCATAAATACAATAGTTCGGCGCCAGGATTTTGCGGTCAAATACGTGAACAGGCTTCGATTCAACGCGTCGAAGCAATGATCTACGCTATCGATCAAATCAACAAGCGACAAGACATTCTACCTGGCGTAACTCTAGGGTACAAAATCCTTGATTACTGCACCAGTGATGTAGTGGCCTTAAACCAGGCTGTAAAGTTTCTACCAACGAGGCCTATTGCCACCACCTCACCAAAAAAAGGAGAGCATGGAATTTGTCGGAGTGGCGCCCTAAAGACCCGGGCGTGTGTGCCAGCCGTGATTGGAGGGTACTCGAGTTATGTATCGATGCAAGTGGCCAGTCTATTGCGTCTGTTCCTGATCCCTCAAGTGAGCTATGGATCCACCAGCGCTCTGCTCAGTGACAAGACTAGGTTTCCCTACTTCTTCCGAACGGTACCCCCAGACCAGATCCAAACCAAGGCCATGGTCAGCCTCTTGGTGAAGTTCAACGTCACCTATGTTCAGACCATCAACACTAGGGGAAGTTACGGGACTGAAGGTAAAGACATGCAGTGTTACTTCGCTTGTTTTTTAATTAAGTTTAATAAGATTTAATTTAGATGAATGCCTTTCCCTTCGATCTTTTGTTTTCTTCTTCTTTTCAAAGGTTGTTAACTTTTCGGTCCAGCTTCACACTTTGTTGTGCTCGAACAACTCCATAAAATCGTTATAAACGTTGAGATTTAAGTTTGCCAAATGTAGGAAACGTTTCACAATACATGAGGCCCGTTTTTTTAAAAACTATAACATCTTGTTCTGCTTTCACTGCATAACGAAATAAGGTAAGTATAAACTTAACTCGTGCAGCAAGGCAGTTAGAAATGGGAACTTTTAAGATAAACTGCCTAAAAATAGGTCTTCGATGTTGTGATCCAACCTTGTTTATTAAACGCCTCCTCAGCTGGCGATATTTTCCTGGGAGAAATATCTTTTGCCTTATCGAGATTTTTGCCTTACTTTCTACGTGACCAGGCAAATTTAAGACATATGAAAACAGTTTAGTGTTTAAATCGTTTATGGGAGAGACCGTGTATTACAGCATTTTAAAAGCTTGGCAAGAAACACGCTGTTTACAAACCAAATAGTTTTGTTTGAGACGTTGCAATACTGTTGCTTTTAATCTATTTTCAGCTTCCCAAGTTCTATACCCAGACAAAATTGTTTCGTTTTGACTGTGCGTTTGATATACCTACAAACAAACAGAAGCACAAATGTTTTGTTCTTTAGAGATATTTACCTCAATTAAGTTGTCGTATCAAACTTTATTTTCGTTTTCTAGTTAAATACGGTCAATATTTAAATTTACAAAAGTGAAATTGTATTTATAATATGAGATAAACAATCGATAATTAACATAACCACTGTGTGTTTCTGTTGTTAAGCAACTTCGAGTTTTTCGTATTAGACTTTGCAGTTTTGGGGATGCCGAAGATCAACAATTCAAATCTGCCGACATTCATATTTGTTCTCCATTCGCCAGATTTGAGCTGGCATGCATGCGAATTGCTCTATTTGAAGGAAAAACTGATCTGCAGTGGACCAAAGAGAAATCTTCAGATCAGAACGACGAATAAACTTCAAAAATAATTAATTAATCAAACTGCCTTGTGAAACTTTTGAAACCACAACTAATATAAAGAAACCGTGTTCTTTTTGTTAAGCCAGAACCTCTCGTTTTAAGAACAATGACGCTGAAAGCATCAAAGCATGCTAAGTTTATCTCAAGTTTTCTTTTGTTAAAGTTCACCATCCTTCTGATCATGAAGATAGGGTCAGTTGGCAAAAAACAGCTGGAAATTTGTTCTGCGTTACGTTTCAATGAAATACTTTTATATAGGTGAAAGAAAAGCCCAATATATATGTGCTAGTTTGCGAAGAAAAGATTAAAGCGCTGATTCTAACTGATAGGAAAGCAATTGAAACTGCGAGTACACTTTTTAAATTTAAAAAAAGTCCATTTTTTATGCTGAGACTGAATGTTCTTTAAAACTGTTTCAGGTTGTCAGCTATAATGTTTTAAGGTTACCATTCATTTTGGAACGGATCGAATCAGACCGAAATATCGAAACTGAGATTTTTGCAAAATATTAATATACATTACATCAATTTCCAGTCAAAATTTTTTTTGGCAGTAATACGTCTAATTGTTTGCGAGATATGGCGAACGAGAGTTTTTACCGGAAGTGATTCGCTTTTTGCCGGGCTAAAACTACGACAATGCAAAAGATCAGTACTCTCTTAGTATTTTTTTTTAAAAAACTTCGTTCCGTCCAATTTGACAAGTTGAAGGAATAATAGCCAAAGATGGAATTCGTGCTGGGGAGCCTTTGAAATTCCGCTCCAGTTCAGTTTTTATGACTGAAGTAGGGCAGTTTTGTACGCTGGAAATAAGAATTTAATGATGCAAACAATTAGAAACCCCCAGCAAAATTAAAAATGCAAATGGCGATGAAGCTGACAAAAAGCTATAAATGGAGGTTGAAACTGTCAGCCGCATTGATGCTTGGAAGGGAAAGGGTTGGCTTGAGTTGTGATGCTCACATTCGTTTACAAACAAACTTTTTCAAACGAACCTTTCCACCATCATTTAAATAATTTCATAAGCTTTCCATTGATAAATAGATTGTTGGTGTTCGATGCATATTAACGAAGTTAGGTACGGAAAACTGAAAACATCGCTCAAGATGAACGGTAACCTTAAAACTTTTTGGAAATGTTTCTGTCCAAAGGCTGTTCTCAATAGGAAAAAAATGTCGTACAGCTCTCTCACGATATTTAGCAGAATTTCTCTGGTGCGTTTTCAAAGCTATAGAAATAGAAACAATTGTTTCTTTCTTAGTCTCAGCCTGAGGTGTCAGTGTTCCTTCAGGTGGAGTTGTGTGGTACCAAAGGGTGTTGGTTTTGCGCTTTTTAATCAAGCCTGGAGTATGTTTGTTTTACATTTTAGTCTTAAACTGGTAGCGGTTTGGGAAAAAACTCGTCAGACGTGTTAATATCAAGAAAGGTTTGTGATCCTGAAAATGAATATCAGTTTTAGCGTCAGGTCTGAAAATGGGAAGGTCAATTCGTATAATTTAGTCTGAAAATGGGTAAGGGTAAAATGCTCCGAACAGCCCAACCAAACGATTAGAGATTATCTCCCCATTGTGAGCAGTGGTTCATGTATCAACATTTTGCACGTGTTTAGCGTTCAGTGAAGATCAGATATCTATTCGCGTCTTGTGGGGTGCTTCTTTGGGGGAATAACCAGGAATAACTGATGCTTTTCATGAACAAAAAAGGGAAAAGGCTCAATTTTAAATAATTAGGAACATGATATAGAAAAAATTAGGATTAATTTTTACAGGCCGGCTTTGTTATTATCAATGTATCTTGTTTATTTAATGTTTCAGGGATAAAAGTGTTACTCAAAGAAATGGAAAAAGTTGGAATTTGCAGTGCACAAGAAATTGAACTGAATGCTGATTTGACAGATCCACGTGAGTATGATCGTGTGATACAAAAACTTCTCTCACATTCCCGGGCAAAAGTGGTTGTGGTGTTCGCATTAATCGACAACGCTCTGAATGTACTCCGAGCTGCCAAGCGACTTGGAGTAACAGGAAAATTCACGTGGATTGGAAGCGATGGGTGGGGAGGCAATGTTGACGAAATAATGGGGATGGAAGACGTTGCCCTCGGATCAATTAACTTCAAACCTTACGGAGCCGTTGTTTCAGGGTTTGAAGAACATCTCAAACGAGTTAGCACTCAAAATGATACGAGAGACATTTGGTTTACTGAGTTTCTTGAAAACAAACTACAATGCTCCTTGAGAAACTCCACTTTGGAATTTTACCAACGAAAATGCAAGAAGGAGAACATTTCGCGGTATACATTTGAAAAGTTTCGTCAAGAAGATACCGTTCCATTTGTCATTGATGCTGTGAACACAGTTGCTCAGGGTTTACACGATATGTTTTTTAAACTTTGCCCAAGGAAAGGGAATTTTAAGTTTTGCACTAATTTGAGCAACGATGGAAGAGAGCTATCGAAATTTATAAGCAACGTGTCTTTCTATGGTACTTCGGGTTCCCTAATACGGTTTAACAAACACCACGATGTGTACGGATTGTATCAAATATCGCGCTTACAGAGAAAACGCGGCTCACGTGGTTTTGAGTACGCTACAGTGGGTGAATGGCAACGTGGGAAATTGAACTTAAAGACTAATGACTTGGTGCTAGTTCCAGAGACAAGATGCAGTGATCCATGTGACAAGGGACAAAAACTTGTTCAGCTGGTTGAGAAATGCTGCTGGTACTGTCAGTCATGTAAGAAACAGGAAATACTGGTAAATAATACCTGTGTTCCATGTCCCCTGGGGCACACCCCTAGTGTTCACGGGGCACGCTGTGTCAAGGAAGCTGTTCAGTATCTATCCTATAAGGACCCTCATGTAATTGCTGTAATTGGGTTGTCAGCCTTAGGATTCGTTACAACTCTAGGTTGTGCGGTATTTTATACCTATCACAGAGCTAACCCCCTGATCAAAGCTAGTAGTCGCCAGTTTACCAGCATCATGTTCGTGGGAATAGCGTTGTGTTTCCTAATCACTCCTACATTTGTCCTCAAGCCAATACCTATCACTTGTTACTTGCAGCAGATAGGACCCGGGATCAGTTTCACACTTTGCTATGCACCCTTAGCTTTAAAAACCAACAGGATCTATCTTTTGTTTAAGTTTTCTTTCCGACGTCGATTACAAATCGTCAAACCAATTTCTCAGATTGCTGTTAATATAGCGCTAATCGGTTGTCAAACGGCACTCGAGCTCTTCGCTACAATGCAAAATCCTCCGATAGTCGCCCTTCGCTATCCCGCCAACACCAGTCCTGTCCTCCAATGCATTCATTCTCGTTTCCGCCCTTTGATCTCTTATACCTTCAACGGAGCTCTGGTAGCTTTCACCACGTTCTACGCCTACAAAACCCGCCATCTTCCGGAGAATTTTAACGAGACAAAATGCATCCTGGGTGCAATGTATGTGACGTGTATTTCCTGGGCAATTCTTGTGCCCTTAGCGTTTGCGCTTAAAAGTCCCAACCTGCAAAGCAGTTTTATTCTTTGTTGTTCAGTTTGCTTGAGTGCTTTCGCTGCACTAGGGGGGCTGTTGATCCCTAAAGTTGTAAGCGTTTTGCAGGAGCACTCCACCCTCGGGCGGCAAGGAAGTACCAAGGATTCGTTTATTCTCCGGAAGACTGTCTACGTGATGCAGCCGCGATTGAACCGTGAAGATACTCTACGTACGAGTTTCATGGACACTGAAGTAAACACACGAGATGATGCTCCTGATTCCAACGGTGCGCACGCAGCAACAAAAGGTGGTAAGCAAAAAAAGATTTCGAGAAAAAAGGGTAAAAACCGAAGAGGATCGAAGCAAAACTCGAGAAGTTTTTCCATGTGACTGTAAGACGTCACAGGCGTCCTTCATATTCGTAACGGCAAGAGCTAGATTTTGGTTTACTCATTTTTGTTTATGATGAAGATTGAAGAAACAAGATTTCTGCGAAAGTTGTCGATGTTCTGTATGCAAATGAAAAACATACGAAACGTCTAATGTCATTCAGCTCAGCATTCATTTAAGTTCATAAAACTTAAAAGTCCACTCTTTTGTCGGAGGAAGGATTGTGTTTATCAGTTGTGTTTGGGCGTTAAAATGATTGACTTTGATTCGGTATTTTTCGGATAGGATGAATATTCACTCAAATAACTAAAATGAAAAAGAAAAGGAAGGTTCTTTCTTTGTTCGAACTTTGGCATGAGTATGGCACAAACTGACGTATCTAAGCAGGCTCTTGCTACTTCGGATCAACTGATCAGAACAACGGGAGCAAGTTTTTTCACTTACCTAATAAGTACAGTCAGCATTATGGTGCTTGGTGTTAAAGATTTAAAAAATGACAATAATAATAACAATACGACAGTGACACACGATAGGGGAAGTATTGAGTGTAAAACTTGCTTTTTTAACTCGAATTATTTTATTCGAAATAGATGGTTATTAAGCCCTTAATTCGCCCGCGTAACAAGCCATGAACACGTAACTAATAATTTTCACTTTTCATATCCTATTTGATTACTCAGATAAACAAAAAGGTTTCAGTGAATTTGTTCAATTTGTTATGGGATTTTTGACTATGATAATGATAGTGATAGTAATACGAAAGCAATAATATCAATGAAAATTCGCATAACTGCTCATAGTTTTAGCAAACGTTAGATGTAGAAGTCGTAGTCGTGTTTTTGTCTAAAGACGTAAAACTTAGCATGACAGCTAACTCTATACGCTTTATTTGACCAATTAGATAAATAAGTTTGTCGCTGTTATTGTCGTTGTCGTTGTTGATGATGATAGTGATGATGGTGATGATGATAACAATAACAATTGTGCATGTTTAAAGTTTAGAATAACCTCATGAAAAAAGTGTAAAGACATTTGCCTTACAACTACTGAAAATGATAAATAAATATGAAAGACTGCTATTTTTACCGTGTTTTTAAAGTATATACAAACATGTTGTATGGTTTGTTCAAGTCCTATTTCCTTTCTGTTTACTACTTTGAGACGGTGTTTTGGAAATCTCACGAAAAGATTGCTATCCCAGAATACAGTCAATTGAATGCCCTCTGAATGTCTGGAGACCAACCGTTTGATCAAATGAGGGAAGTGGGGGAAAAAGAAATTGCAAAAAATTGTATTTGCAAGAAGAACCAGGCAAAAAAACGTACGCCAAAAAAATATGTAAGGAGAATGTATGGGAAAAGGGAAAAAAGTTTCTGCTGAATATTTACCTAAACAAATTGCTTAATTTAAGCCATTCTTCTGCTCCTCTCCGCCTCTCCGTCCCCGCAGAAGCTGAAATGGACTATCTCTTCCATAGCAATTGAAAGAATTAGGTACCAAGGGAATCGTATCTCGCACGGTGCAGCATCGGCAGTTTTTTCTATTTTTTCCTGCGTGGAGCTTGGACTGTTATAGTTTTATCGGCAAAGCTGAATAAACCCGTTATTATCTAAACCGTGTTTATTGTCTTTCTTATCTAAATGTACGATAGCTAGTTTTAGTTTGATACCTGAAACTCAACGTCAAAGTTACACCATACAGTTACTCTAAAAAACGTTGCGAAATTCTAGCATTGATGAACCATGATGGCCCTTTAAACAAAGCACAGAATTCAGTAAGTTTGGTAGACCAGGCAAAATATGGCTTGGCAGGTTAGCGTTCCCGCCATGCTTTGTGATTAGGCGGTCAAGTGGTTATCCCACTTGTTACAAGAACATCTTAAGTTAACTGTATTTCGGTATTTCATTTCTTGAGATTCGAGTTGTTATTCCGTGAACGGGTTTGTTGCCACTATGAAAATTTTATAAAAAGTAAGATAACGTCAAATGTAACAGCAGGACTTAAAAGAAGCCACCCTTTTGAAAAGATTCTGTTAACTAGGTTGGTCACGTTTTTTTCTAATTTTTTCTCGAATGTTCTTGATGTGCAAACGAATTTCACTTAAAGGGGGGCGGATGTTATGCAAACAGCTTTTTTCAATTGTGGTTTGATCCTAACAAGACGATTTAGGTATCCAAATGCACACAACTTGCCACTCATTTACAGTACGATAGTCGGTGTGTGAAGGAGATACTGTGAACCTTCTCGTAATGAGAAAACTAGCAATAATCCGTCATGATAAACGAGAATTCAAAAGACATTTATCAATTAATTTACCGGATAATTAAAAACAGTTTGGAGTTACCCTGGCCTAGCGGACATTTTGTCCTTAACTTACCTGGGGATCAAAGGCGGTCAGTATATCCCCACTTTGTAAGCTCAAGCAACGTCAAAACAGGCAATTAGTATATTAAGTATCTTTCAACAATCGTTAACTTTAGTTATGACCTCAAAAAATTAATGGCCGCTAGAAATTTACCGTTGTCGCTTTGAAAGTTAAAATGTCGAAAAGGTGTAACTTTGTCAGATGCATCTATGCTGTCAATGGTTATGTGCTAAACTACGTTAAAGCTTGTACTTTAGGCAAAATCGTCTATCAGAACTCCATGCAGTTGTGATTGCGAGGGAAGTTTTATAACCACCAAACTGATTTAATGAATTACATAGGATTGAAACATTTTAGGGAAATTCTGAAAGTTTCGTAGGGCTAGCAAGTTTAAGTTTTCGGAGAAGCATCAGAACTTCTTACAGAGCTAAATCGCCCCCCCCCCTCCCTTCAACCTTTTTCCGATCCCTATGCCAGGTTGAGGTCTCTTAGAATTTTTTTCACACAACTATTCGATAAAAAGGTTTTATACATTCCAAGATCAAAAGACATCTTTATGGTGACCTCCTATGTAGTGGACGAGATATGTAATATACTCAGCTAACGACGGCGAGTAAGTGGTTGACCATGAACAGCAAGGAGTACTTGGGAAGAAAGACCAGACTTACTCGCTCACTCGATGACTCACCAAGGATCTCTGAGCCGTCAGTCACCTGCTACAACGCTTGTCTAACATCGCTATCGTTACCTATCGTTTTCCTTCGTTTGCCTAAATTACCACACTGGTCACGAGTTACCTGTGGAGAAGCAATTGAAAGTCACTGAATGGTAAAACTTAAATCTTGTGGAAATCGATCAGCTATTTTTGATCCATCCCGGTAACAGCAGCTTACACTGGTAAATTAGAAGTTTTTGGCGTCATAGTGCATTAAAAACTGCCGGCTAATCTCTTCTAAACAACTCTACACCACAAGATTTTGTGTTTTTTCAACTCCACAAAAATGTTTTTATATATTGTCCATAACTTTTGACTTACTGACGAAACTTTACACCGACATCAATCAATGATATGTCTTTACTGAAATATCAGTTGATTTTTATGTAAACAACCAGAAGATAATAAGACAGACGCTTCCAAGGAAAAGAAGTTTTTCCAGGAGTTTCGAAGAAAATAATATTCCACGACTTCCCAAGACTTCCATGAGATGTACAAATCCCATCGAAAACTCAGTTCTGTTAGTTTAGTTGCTCTTTCCTGGCACAGTTTCTGTATTAACTGAACGGCGAATCTTAAAGATTGACATCACTTGTAATTTCCTTGTTGGACAACCTGTTAGGATTGTGGGAAGCCGAATTGGATGGTCCAGGAAGATTGATTGACTCCTCACCAACTTGATTGACTTGCAGGCCTCCAAACTTTCGCAGACTTTTTACCAGTTCATATCGGATGTCCTTCTTGAAGAATGCATAGACAACAAAGTTGACGGCAGAATTAACAAGCATGAGCAAACGGGAAACGGCTGTTACAGTATCTGTGATTTTTCTCAATCCAAAAGCAAGACATACATAACGATAGCCGGACAAGGACCAACACGCCACAAAGAGCAGAACCAGCAAACCATAGACCCTCAATGACGAGCGCCCTTCTCTGCAAACTCTTTTACTACTTCGCTCTTGCGATTGGTTTCTATAAACATCTTTGTCGTGTGACTTGATGACGCGCGCCTGACGATGGGTGACATACCATATGCGCCCATACGCCAGCAGCATCATGATGCACGGTAACACAATAAGTATTACGGTCTCAACTGCCAGAAATATTGGCCACGCGGAAGCTTGAACGTCCTTGGGAGAGTAGTCCCAAGACAGAGGGATCAGCTTAAAACATGATGGAATCAGCCAGGCACTCAATATCAACACCAACCTCGTTTTGTTTCTCTTAAGAAGGAAATATTTGAACGGAAACTCAACTGCCACGAAACGATCAAGCGTTAATGCACACAAGTTGGCAACAGAGACAAAGAAAAGAAACTTGAACAGTCTGTTAATGATGTCCCAGTCGCACTGTGCAAAGAAGAAACAAACGAACGAAGACGGAATCACAACTGCTCCAATAAGGAAGTCAGCTACAGCGAGAGAAAGTGTGAGCCAATTCGTTGTGTTTTGAAGACGTTTTCGTCTCAGGATCAAGTAGATGATAAGACCGTTGCCGAACACTGTTAAAAAGCAAGAGATTCCACGAAGAGACCAGTACCAGATGAACGGAGGCTCTGGCGGGCTTTTCGATTGAACAACTCCAGTTGTGTTGTTGTATGACATGTTTACCTTTGTACATGCGTCAAATAATCCAATTTAGTTAGGTTTCAAGTCTCCCGTCAATCTGCTCCTATTGGATACTTTATGTACTAAAGTCCTTTTGGCCTCCTTTAATCTTTTAAATTCTTTCCAGACCCCCTAGAAAGTTAAACTATTTTGAGACTTTCAGGTTCCTAGTACTTAGCTTCTTTAAGGCTTCTTGTAAAAAACTCCTTTTATACCTCTTGTTTTCAACTCCTTTAAAACTTCTCTTTACCAAGCTATTTTGCGGTTCCTATTATCAAGCTCCCTTACGGCTCCTTGTAGAAAACTCTTTTTTTAGGTTCCTTGTATTAAATTCCTCTAAGACTCCTTTTACGAAGTTTCATTGAAATTTTTAGTACCAAACTCCTTTGAGGCGACGTGCCTCAAACTCCTTTGAGGTAATGTGTATCAAACTCTTTTTAGGACCCTTGTACCAAGCTCTTTTCAGGTTCTCTGTATCGAATTATTTGCAGGATTTTTTTCAAACTCCTCTCAGGTTCCCTGTATCAAAAACGCAATGTTCAAGTGTCCTGCAGACGGAAAAATTGTTTTCGTTAACAAAGCCAACACTGATATACGTTTGCTTGTTAAACCACAAAAACACAAAAAAGACGAGGAAAAGGATAAAACTCTGTGATTGATAACCAATGTTCTTTTCAACTTGACCATTAACAATTATTCCACGAGCTTGAGTCGTACATGAGCTGATAGCCAACGAGGCGCGGAGCGCCGAGTTGGCTATCAACTCATTACGACGACAGCGAGTG
>JAOBRG010236094.1:0-16905 GCA_027574985.1 Umimayanthus nakama | reverse complement strand
GGGGGGAAAGGGGGTTCCAGAGTCTCCTGCCTCCCGTACCCTGATCTTCCGCCTCCTGGCCTTTTCTGACATTTCTCTTGCCCCTCTTAACAAGCATGGCTTAGAACTCAACATTAACCGTAACTACAGCTGTGATTATCTGTACCAAGACATTCCGTTCGTACTTCAATTTTGCATCTTAATCTACATGATTATATGATAAGAATTGGTAGGGGAAGCCTTAACATACGGAAAGGTTATATTTAGGGCAATCGTGGAGGATAAGCTAATAATGTCACAATACTACAGGACCCCCGATGGGGTGTGGCTGGGGGGGGTGGTTTCCGAATCCCCCCTCCCCAAACACTTTTTTGAAATTGTAAAGAGTTTCTAAAAGACGTGTTTCAACCCCCTCCCTCCCATTTTGAGCCTGTAGCACCCCCTTCTTATTAGATAGCTCTGCGGTATCTGCATTTGGCGGCGGCGTTGACACAACTGAATTGCTTGAGATGCTAGCAAGACTACTTTGATTTTTAAAACATCAAGAAGATATAGATCTGTATAGGTACTAGGTCATCCAATGCAATTGTAGTAACTACCTATATAGATTGGTGCGCTGGCCTGTACCATTCTCGTTTTACAGAACTACGATGGATTGCGTTCTCCGACTAAAAAACAAGGTTACTGCAACTTCAGTTCTCCCCCCCCCCCCTGTGGTTCACAGCTATCATTGAGGCCGACTATCACAGTAGCAGTAAAAAATCGAATTAACCATTAAAAATCGATAGATAGTTGACAAACAAAGCTAAATCATTATAGATCTCAATATTTTTATAAAACATTTTAAAATTGACAATTACAAGAGCCTGTTCGACACAAAGTTTTTAACACAGTCCACCATCAGAAAATCCGTGATTCTGCTAGGTTACTAAGCTTAGTGTTTACAAAGCGACAGGACAAGTTGTTTTATGTCGATTACTGCAGCAAATATTTCAGTACAAGTTTTGAAAATGGGTGATGAGCTAACAGCAACATGCAAGACGCGATACAAGAAAAGAGGACACAGAATCCAGTCGTAATTCAGGTACAAAGAGGACAAAAAGTCCAAATTTATCCCGAAGGCGAAGAGTCACTTGCCTTACTCAGATACGATACTCATACTGCAGTTTTAAATCGTCTTTTGTGTACAAGGCCTCGCGACCAATGGTCTAAAACGAGTGATTTCGACAATAACAGATGCACAGACATTCTGACAGGATTTGTCAAGGATAAAGAAAAAATACAAAGGGAAAAGGGGCGGGAAACACAGAGAGAAGATGGCGAACGGAATGTGTCGAAGGCGCCCTGAGTGCTAGAAAGACAGAGCTGTCAAAAGTTCAGATATTGCTGGCCCAATTTTACGACTCGTTGAAATTGTAATCCAGTATAAGGTGAGTTCACTGCAGTTAAAGTTTGTCGAAAAATAGTCGTTATCAAGGTCAAAATGGCGGTAAATCAGGGGGGTGGTCATATTCAAAACCAATTAAGGCAACTGAGAAAAGAATGTTACCTTGAGTGTCAGTTGGGTAAGGGTATCTTACATCAAAAATATGATGAGAATCTGCCAACCCCCATCTTTCGTTATCTGCCTGGTTTTCTCTGACAATCACTCTTAAGGTTGTGTATATCATAGGAAATAGTTGTTGACCATCTATTAAGATAAGCAAAAATATATCTAAAATAACATTATAGGGAATATATGGAACTATGCATCATTGGCCTATCACAATTATTTCGATCCAGTAGCAGATTTAGGGAAGGCACCCACGGGACATCCCTTTTAAGAGATATTGTCAAAGGATTTTCAACAAAACATGTGAATATTATTGCAGATAATAGCAAAGGAATATCTGGTTTGAGCTTACGGAGGAATATGAATATTGGTCGTTGAGTGGCTTTAGAATATCGAAATTCGAAAAAGAATGCAGAAAGAATATGAATATTTGGTTTTACAATATTCCACTCAGTCCACCCCCGACCCAGTTGGTAGAACAACGTTGATCTGCTCCAGAGGTTAAAGGTTCAAATCTCGGATGATGCTCGATATACCAAGTGAAGTACCATCGTTCATTGTTTCTTAACGACAGTACATTGTTGTGTTCTTTGTGACGCAGCTCAGGGCTCATTGTCACTTGGTATTTCGAACATAACCCCAAATCTTCATTCAAAGGCCCATATCCTTCACAGGGCTATCGCTCAGAAAGTATCATTTGAGATATTTGTAAAGCACTTCATCCTACCATACACGCTTTTTCTATAAGAGTAAACTTTGGAAGAACACCCAGGCTGAGATTGGCCATAAAATAAGGAACAAGCTAAGAACAATCACGAGGCTGAAATTGTGAGCAGACAAATTTAAAAATTTAAGAAATTTATTTAATTCTTATACATAGATGGAGATGTACATGAAAACAGAACTTTGACTAGCGTGCTTCTAGGGAAATTTGAATACACGAGTGAAGTCGAAAGAGCACGAGAAAAGCGTTTAATAGCCTAATGCTACTCAAACTTCTCAAGTCCTCTCCCGACTTTTCATTCACAACTCGATAGACGCGTGCGCACCTAAAGCACAGACCATTTCTGTTAGAACATTACAACTTCTTCAGTAAGTAAAACATAGGTGTTTTGTGTGAGCCGATTTTCCCCGACCATAGTCGTTCTTTTTCTTTTCATGAACGTCGCCTTCAATGAGTTTGTTTTCCACTAAGAAAAAATATCTTTAAACCAATTTTCTTGGTTAAAGTCACTTATGATTTTGATACAGGTATACATGCATGCGTCTAGCAAGTTATATAGGTGGGTTTGTGTCATACATTAATCGGAAAAAATTGCCAGCTATGTTCTAAATTACTTTTGTCTCCTAATTATCAGTGTGACGCTTTGTATGGGGATCTTGTTGTTCCAAAAAAGGAGCGCGGCAAGAGACTGAGCAGCCTCTCCTCCACTGAGATTGGTCCTTCTTGTGCTGCAAGACTGGAACCTAGCCATAGAGGTATAGTGCTGCTAAAAAAGTTAGTGGTGAAGGCCCCTTCTAGAGGCTCCCCTCAGTACTGCTGCACACCGTCCAATGTGCGGGCTATCAGCCTCGGTATCATGGGGTGTTTCGTGTGTCCTGGATGACAGAGAAAATGCATGGGTTAATGGGGCGCAACATGGTAGATTTTGGTGTTTATCAGAGGAGTTTGAGAGGATACTTTTAATTAGTTATCAGGGGGAAAAGCTAACAGGATGCAACAAACACTACCCCTAAGCGAGCAAGTGCCACTCCTCGGATAGCATACAAGTTGGCGTTCGTCCATAAAATATTAACTCCAAAAGTTAATATTAACCTTACTTTAAATTAAAAAAACTTAAAACTCCTTCAAAATTAACAATTCCCCCCCCCCTCCACTTTTTTCCCAAATTATCTTAATTAACTGTATTACTATGTTCCTATTATTCTGATTTGTGATATTACCAATTTGAACGGAGATACTAGCCTTTTTGACGTCATTGAGCCTGAAAATTTAGCCCTACCCTATTGTTCCCCCCTAATTTATAAGGTTACTCACCTCTTATCTTAATTCCATACACACGTTCTAACTGTTGCTTTTGCAAAAACTGAAAATGCTGTCTTCTTTGGATTTGGGATGGCTGTAGAAATGGCTTACTGAAATAATACATGAGTTTGTCTATTGTTCTTTGTCAAACAAGTGATTACAGCACAGATGCCAAACGCTATGAAATAAGCTATGCTCTCAGTCCTGTTGTTATAAGTGCCATCACTGGGTCGGTGTATTACGCTTGAAGTCTCACCTAACGGAGATATTTTCAAGGCTTTCCATTTATAATATTACTAATTAGTTTAATCGTTTTGCCTGCAATCAACCCGTGCCGATAGTTTTATCAAGTTTTGCTCTCTCCTTTGCTGCCTTCAAACTGTTGAGGTGAATTCGTGTTCCTTTATTTGCCTGATTTGTGTAATTATCGTTTAATTTTAACCCTTAAGTTACACCTTATACTTTATCTTTTTTACCTAAATTCGATTCAACTAATCTGAAAACAAGTAAGAAAAAGAAATAGAGTTTGTTTACTATATATACTGGAAGACTGTTTAAAACAAACCTAGCTTAGACACCAAAAACTATTAATAGCTATAGTAGGGAGAGTGAGGAACGAAAAGACTGTTGACAATGGTGATGCAGGGGCGTAGCTAGAGGGTGTCAGTAGGAAGGGGGTGTCCAAGTAGAGATAAAAGAGACAATAGAATATCTATTTTGAATTGCTGGTGTTCGGACAGAGGGGGTTTCGGGCACTCAGGAACCAAGTTCAGCCTCTTTGTTGTCTGGGGGACGGAGGGGTTACAGCAGTAGTGACAGTGTCTAGCCATCGCATTTATTAAAAGAAATTATTTCGCAATCTTTCGGTTTTAGCTTTTTCTATCTCTAAATTTTTCGCTCAGCATAATTATTTTTGGCATACTCAAAAAGCAGCGTGGATGCCAAAACGTAGCTTATTCGCGCCAAGGGTGAAATTCGAGTCAAAAGCGCGCAAGGTAACCGCTAGCATCTGGGCTACGGAAACTTCGTTCTCTGGCCGCATAGAGACTCTTGACATTTTATTTCTTGTAATTGCGAAATTTGTGTATCATTCTTTATTATGCACCTCAGATCTGAAACAGATCATTTGGATCTTCTCATGGTAGCCACGGATTGTCCACATTGAAATGAGTAATTTTAGTTTCGACCAAAAGTAAGGCCCGGGTCAAACGTCAAACTTAGCAGGTGCCGAATCTAATGCTAATGACTAAAATCTCTTGTTCTACCGCGTTTGCATTAGCCGGGCACGTGTGGATTCGACGTTTGACGCGGGCCTAAGAGAATCTCTGATTTCTGGTACTGGCGCGACCAGAGCCCTGCAAGAGCCCTTAGTTTGGCCGTAGATCGCGCGGTCTTGGGTACGAGATTGTAGCCTAACTTATCAAGTTTCCCATTTTATTTACTTTACAGCAAATGTGGGTCAAGATGAGAAGGAAGACACGTCAAGCTAATCAAACAGTTGTTACTAATTTCTGTGATGTGTTTTGTGTAAAATTAAGTGACAAGTTGAAATGGAAAGCAACCTTAAAATTCTACAGGCAGTTTTGTTTCTAAGTTCCTTGTTAAGAGCGGTCTGTTAGCTGTGAGACAGCACAGCTAGACGAAATGATAAGCATCTTACAACCGTTTAACTACTCCTTTGCGAGTGTGTCAACGGCACGTGTCTTTCTTCTACTTTTGCTGAGATCAAAGATTCTGCTTGGTACCTTTATGTGGATCACGTGATTTCTGGCCCATCTTCACTTTCTGTTTTTTTTTCTCGGGTTTTTTTTAAAAAAATACTGTGCTTGATTCGTGACACAACAGAATCGCACGAAACATTTTAAACTATAGTTGTAAATCAATTGATAATTAAATCATTCTTGTAATGACTATCAGTTTGACTAGTGTTGTTTCGTCTTTGGACTAAATAAACAATATGCAAACCATACCAACCCTTGTTAATTAAACCTCGTCTGCATAACGACATTAAAAATTTCATTTCTAGCGCCCTCCTTCCCCCATCCTGCGACCTCGATTACAAGCTCTTCTACATTAAACAATCTTGTTGCTAACCCCAAAAATATTCCTGTTACTAGAAGTAAACAAGGATTAGTGCAGTGCTGCGAGCTATGAAAGAGTTTGCCGCTCAGTACACTTCGGCTTTAAAAACTTTGGCAAGCCTTAAGAATTTCTCGGCTTTTATTTTTGCCTCAAATACCTCGTTATACACTTTATACATTGACAGAATAGTTAGACTCTTAGTACTTTTTCACCCATCTGACAAAGTCTTAAACACTTATGCCATATTCAAACGAGAAACAACATGTTTGGATGTAAGCAAACTACAAAGTTGTCTTGCTCTTGAACACTTATGCCATATTCAAACGAGAAACAATAACATGTTTGGATGTAAGCAAACTACAAAGTTATCTTGCTCAAACCAAATTCTGGTATATGACCTTCATCAACAAAACTCCAGAAAAATAACTAAACACGAATTTCATCAAGTGTCACTGAAGCAAACACACATGTACTAGATGCACAAAGAATTTCTGGAAACCCGTCGTTTGATATGTCATGTGTAATATATTGGTTTCGACAGACCAGACTGTGCGCTGCGCCAGTTCTTCAGAAGTACATTAAGTTTTTGTTTTTCCCTTCGTATTCCGGCCGGCAAACGTCTTTTTCTTTGTACAGTGTGTTACGATGTTATATCGAGCTTAAATAATCAGTTATAGCAGCCGGTATTTGTTTGGTTTGACAGCGTTCATTGCAAGCCGAGGGACTTTCCCGTCTCATCATATAATCAGCACCACGGATCCAGAGTGGGGATCCGAGTGTAGGTAAGGATAGCGAGTTGCTTATAGTAATACTCATGTTGATCCGCAAATTCCCAACTGCAAACTCACTTTTCTACCAAAAACATGCTTTTTGGTGAACGCAGAGGTTGGTTGCCGGCTATCGTTGACCAATGTATTCCATACTAACAAAATCATCCATCGCAAGCTAGCCAGTCACAAGGTCGACTTTGGAACTGGCATGGCTATTTCAATCGTGCCCGAGCCTACTCGGCCATATTGACCAAAGGAAGCCCGTCACGACTAGTGTTGCTGCTCGCAGAAATAGACCTTCTACCATTATCCTGGTGTTTCACGCACGATTAGACAAAAGTGAAGAGTGTTGGATGTTTACCTTTTTATGGCCATCAGAGCGCACGAAAAGTGTTTGATTAAGTATTTCATGGTCATAACTGTTTTAGATGCAAAGACCTAAAGACTCTGTTTACAAAACTCATTTAGAATTTAATCAGCTACGGCGAACAATGAAATTCAATGGAGTCTCCCTCCTTGAATTACTAGCAGCCATAAAACGGCAAACGCATATATAGTTTTCTAAGTATATAAATTTTTACAATGTTGAAGCATAACCGTCGCTAATGGAATGGTTTGGTGCAGGTATTGTTAATGAACACTGCCCCCTCTGAAACGTATTTGTCTCTCACAACAGGAAGAAAATATTGTGTCACATACAAGATATACATCATTATTGTGCTGGTAGCAACCCAGAGATGCAGTCGCCATTTTGCCTCCCACACTCTCACCACGGGAAGATTCAGATAACGTGTTTGCAGCACAACCGAGAGGCTGTGAAAGAAAAACTCGGTGAAAAGAGCAACATATAAATAAACAAATAACTTCCCCAAGACTTTTGCTCCTCGTTCTGCTGTTAAACTTGAGTCGTACGCAAGCTGGTATAGTTGGGTTATACCAGTTGTTAGAATGATGGCCGCTGTCTCTTGCAGCATTGTCTGTAGGCTCATGTCGGTCATTAAACGTTGGGTGTAGGGAGATCTGTGCCTTTTGGTCTTGTGGCTCTCTACTGCGTCACAGGTAACAGGGACGTCCGTGTTAACCAACCAAAACAGAACGGTTTTCTTCAATGATAAACAAACCTGCTTTAAGTTAATGTTATTTAAATTATTGTAGGGCTCTAAAGGGTTTTTAGGGATTCTTAAAGGAGTCAACGGATTTTGAAAGGTTTAAATAGGGGTTTTGTAGAGACTTTAAAAGGGTTATGTAGGGGTTTGTAGAGACTCTAAAAGGGTTATGTACGGGTAAGTAGAGACTTTAAAAGGTTTATGTAGGGGTTTGTAGAGACTTTACAAGGGTTACGTAGGGGTTTGTAGAGACTTTGAAAGGGTTATGTAGAGGTTTTTAGAGACTTAGCTTTAAAAGGGTTGTGTAGGGGTTTTGTAGAGATTTTGAAAGGTTTATGTGGGGGTTTGTAGAAATTTTGAAAGGTTTATGTAGGAGTTTTGTTGAGATTTTGAAAGAGTTTTGTGGGGGTAATGCAAAGGCAACAAGGTAACAGTCTTGGATGTGCCAGACCAAGTAAGGGCCTGTTTACATGATGAAAGTCATGCCACCCCAGTGTTTGGTCACTTTGTTGTTACTGTTTACATGGTTTGGAGACGGGATGAGCCCAAGCACAGGGACAAAGGGATGAGATTACAACCCGGGATGGAAATATTCATGTAAACAGTTCTCTCGGTATGAAAGTTTCATGTAAACGCTCATGTTTTTTCACCCCTGGAGGAAACGATACATTGATGAGTCACTTTTTGTTTAGCGGCGTAAACACTGTAAACCTTGGTCTTTCAAATAATAAGGGTCATTCCGAGATTTTTTCTGCAGTACTGGAATCAGGCCTAAACGATTTAGGTTTGGGGGCTAGTTAAAGTCGTAACCTGTGAACTAATTCAGTAACATTTTCTTTTGACCGCCGTAAATCAAGTTTCCGCTCGCTTTCATCCATCTTGCAGTTTGATAAACAATATATCCTACTACAATGATGCCCTTCCCAACATATTCAAACGCTTGCGTCTTTATGAACAGCTCGAAGCCGAAGGTATTATTGACGCCTCAGTGCTATGTTATTTTCCGTGGTGAGAGTCATAATAATAATAATAATAATAAAGTTTTTAAAGTGCCGATATCTTGAAAAATTCAACGACACTGAAAATTACAAGTAGAGGTTTAAAATCAATAAAGAGACATTAAAAATATTTTTTAAATAAAAACGTTTTCAGTTTTCCTTTAAAAGTTTCAATAGAGCTGCAGTTTCTTAGTTCTTCTGGGAGCGAGTTCCAAAGTTTTGGAGCAGACAAGGAGAAAGCTCTATCAGCGGTGCTCTTATCTGCTCTAGATGTAATTTTAGGGACTGTGAGAAGAAGGCTGTGATTTGAGCGAAGACCAGGGCGAAGAATAGGACGACGAGAGTCCTCAACATCGACTGCAGCTGCCTTTGCTGATTAATTTCAGAAGAACCGATTGCAGTTGCAGTAACACCGCCATCAAACACAACTAAATTTCAATTGCAGAAAATGTAAAAACCAACTACTTATGCGTTATTTTGTTGGCCGGAATATCGCAGACAAAAAACCGAAGGCGCAGGCGGGGTGACGCTCATCCCGGGCGAGATGAGACTCATCCCCGGCGGGATAAGATAATATCATTTTCATCCCGGCATTTTTGGTATGAAACTGATCATGTATGAAACAATTTATTTTTCGTCCCCGGACGAGCGATTTTTTTTCTACGCCCAAATCAATATGGCGGACGCTTACTAGAACTGCGACATTGCTCAAACTTGGACTCGTACTTAGAAAATTTCAAGAAAAAATAGAAGTTAAAATTACCGAAGAAAGGTGGGCATGACGAGTTTCAAACGTAGGACCTAATAAACAGGAGTCACCATTCACTACCACTACACAAACCCGCCATTTCGTCTCTAAAGTTCTTACAAAGGTAACCCTGACCCAACTTAAACCCTATTAACCATAGATAACCATGAACAGCCACCGATAACCCTACGATATGAATTTACGAATAATAAATGTGCCATGACAGTCTGCCATCTTGAAGTGGGCTTAAAAAATAAATTCGCCCGGGACGAACTCAACCCGCCTCTCATGATATACAAACGGACCCTGAGACAGCAAAGGCAAGTCTATTACTGCCTAACTATATCCACAGCTTTGCAGAACCCTTACAGAACTTAACCCTTTCAGAACCACCAAAAGACACGTCAACTACAAAATCTGCCACCACCCAATTTCAGTTCCAACACAAAAAAATCCAGTCCACCACAAAATGCAACACTGCAATCTGCACATCGCGTGGTGGTGTGTGTTTAGTGTTTTTCTTCCATGAATCGTTTGCAAAAATGTCTACAAAGGAGGGGCTGCGTCCAAATAAACTATCTATTAATCTATTAGACATCTGTTTTACTAAAATACTATTACATTTAAAAAATGTCAACCGACTTTTCTTGTGCAAATGAAACTGACATTCCGTTCCAGCAAATGGCAAGAGAGAAAAAAGGGTAATTTTGGTATGTAACACATAATAGATAAGTTCATATAAAACACAGAATAAAGTAGACACACCGTAAAGCTGACGAAAGTGAAATAGCTGTGGTAAAAATCTCTTTTAATTCATGTCGTATTCTCTATTCGTTGACACATTGTTAGGCGACACACATTTGTCCTAAAGTATATACATTACCTTGACTGTTTTCCACCAACGCCCCATCGTGCCGATTACCAGAGTCTCCAGCACGTGGATGACTCCGTGAAGTACGCCATAAATGGCAAACATTCTCATACTCGCCAGGTCAGCCTGCATGCTGCATCGATCGAACCAAAAACGAAGAGATTCCGTAGCTTCCTTGCAACAGAACGAAGGCAGTTCCGTGGTGAATGACGCCTTGAAGTCCAAGAACACAAAACCGGCTCAGAAGTTTGGCGGGCAGAAAGCAAAATGATGCAACTGTGGCCACGAAAAGCTTAGTTATGCCGTGTAAAGATACAAAATACGGGTAAATCACATATGTAAACAAGTACGTTGTTAACGCTGGAGAGATAAATGGCACACATAGTCTTATGGCAACTTTTAAAGTTTTCCTTTTGTTAAGACAATATAGTTTTCCCAGTGAATAACTATGGACAAGAAGCACCAAGACGTAAAGGCAGTTCATTGGATAAGGAATGAAGGGTTTAACGTATAAATTTTGCGATTGGAGAACGATACGGTATGTCACGTCTGTAACGAGGAATATGGTGTTTACAACGAGCACGCGAGACTTGACAATTGCTGACCAGGTGAAGATTGTTATCCACAGAAAAAACAGCCAATGATCGATCAGCAACACTGCAATTATGTCAGTTGTTTCTCGCACTCTCTTTGTTGTTAGCGGTAAACTCGGATTAGTGGACTCAATCCAATCGCAGTGGAACAAAGTATTCAGGAGAACATAAATTATCAGAAGCCCAATGACGCCAGACAAAGAGCCAATGAGGATAATTACACGGAATACAACAAACACGCATTGCAGTATTTTTTTGTAGATGGGAGAACGTCTATTCCTTTGCATAGACAAGCAGTTTTTTGAGAAGTTTTCTTCATCTTCTTGGTAAATTTGATCGTTATGATCTCCTCTTGCAAACACAGTGATTGTTCTAACGCCCTCAAAATCTTGAACTCGACGCGGTGCTTCATCTATTACATGTTCTCCTACCCCGCCGGTAAACTTTTCGATAAAGTACAGGCAGACCTCCGTTACGGATTGGGTCAAACTCATTTTGACCACAGTTGCACAGGGACGAAAGTCTTCGTGGAAAGTTTCAGCAAAACGCCAGCCAATTCAGTCCTGGACAAACTCACTCATTGACTGAGGCCTCGCTTCGTGCCGCCTAGAATTAGAATAAACCTTCAGTAGTCTCGGTATGAACTTCCTGTTTGCACTTAGAATGCTTCCGTCACAACACCTATTGTAATGTATCGAACACGAAACGCTACGCCATCGAAAGTGATGCGAAATCTCATACCAGAGGTGGTTTTTTGTTCTGTTAAAAATTTAACGAGAACGCCAAATAGAGCGGAACATTCGGCCTCTTCACCCTAGCGTTGTAATTAGGTCCAAAATAGGCCCATATCAATTATACTTTGACCCTACTTTGTGAGTAAATGGAGTCAAAGTAAGTGTGATACTTGAAAGAAGACACCATCCATGAAAGAGTGATCGAGCTGGTCTCACGATCCTACTTTCACACCTCAAGATCAGAAAAGCTATTTCATAAAAAGCACTCACTTTTTTTTGTCTTTGTCCTGCTTATTTTGTGCCAGGGTACTTAAAAATGACCTGCTTTTCACGGTTACAAGGACAAATGCGTGCTCTATTCACACTTTTATATCGAATAGTTCCCTCTATTTTCCTTGCTTTTCCTCATGGTTAACTCAGACAAAACATAAATCAACAGAGGAAATAAAAGATTTGTTATCGCTGTTGAACAAACTTTGGTTCCGGCACTGTACGGAAAAAGTAAACGAACAGTGAAAATATGTAGCTAATTACCGGTTTAGAAGAGCAGTTTCCGCAGGTTTCGAAACGAATCTCGGACAACATGATGCTTCTGGCTATTTGGAGGTTTCAATTAGAAGTGTTGAATGTTTCTAAACGTTTTTAATACAATGAGAACCAGTAAATTTTGGCCGACACTCGGTCTTAACTTTTTACCGCAAAATTTTAGCCTCAAATGTTCTTAAGGTAGGGCATTTCTTAGTTCAGTGTAAGTACTCATAAGAATTCCTAAAAAATTCCAAATATGCCAAACTTGCGACCATCAAGCCGAATAAATCGCGAGGGAAAATCGATCGATGTCAACATTTGGAGTATTTCAACGCTCGATACAGTTGAGTTTAAGGAAAATAAACTCAAAGATTCCAAATCCCAGCCTGAATTGTTCTTACGAGTTACGTTTTTCTTAAATTTTGGCCAACCTTGAGCCTCGTTCTTATAAAAAAAAGCGTGTAGGCGCTGCTGTGTGTAATCTTTTGTTAATGAGACATAACTATTTTGAAAGCTGATAGAAAATGAAACAAAACTCAGCTTAAAATAGCACAAAGTTATACCAACTATGAGATAAACAACAAAATCTGAGTTCTCTTTTGCTTGGAATGTCAGTGGCACGACGTTTCAAGTTGCAGTGGCACGACGTTTGCAACTGGCCTTAGTTCTGACTTGACGCGTTTCCAAGCTTCGGTAGTATTCGTTAAGCACAGAGGTGTCACATTTAACTTCAAAAGTACGTACATAAGAACTTTGCTATTACCTTAGTTATGTTTTTGTAAGGCGCAGTAAAAATTTTTATACAACAAATTGTTATTAACTCTTGTCAAAGCCACATGACAACAATTATAATAATAAATAATAACAAATAATAATTATCAATGTAGTATAAATGATGAAAATGATAATAATAATAATAATAACAATAATAAAAATATTGTCAGTATATGTAATAGGACTACGTGCTGTCCAATTTGGAAATAACTGGATGAGAAAAATTCCGAGGACAGCAAATTGGACGAGGCCGAATCCTATTTTACTGTCTGAGGAAATTTTCGAATCCAATTGTTTCCAAATTGGACAAGCATGAAGTCCTCTTACTTATTAATTATATAGCTTTTGAGCCAAACAAAGGCCTAAATTGCAATGCAGTGCTTTTACATCTCTGTTGTTTAGCAAAACAACACTTGTAATATTAGATTTGTTAAACCAGGGCAGACAAATATTGAGGGGCAACACAAGGTCGACAATAGCTCTTTTTGTTTGTATCAACAGATATGTATGCAAATACTTGTAAGCCAATATGTCGAGCTTTTGCTCCGGCCGGTATTTCTTCTATGGTTTGTGTTTCGCTGCGATGTCTTCTCCATTCATCAAAAACACTCAACCAAGTTTTGGTGCTTTTAGAAGTGTTTTTGTTGAAACTGCTGTTTCTTCTCCTGACAAGTTCTTCTTCTTGTACAACGGGAAATCTTCCCGTATTACTTTCTTCGCCTTGAAAATCGAAAAACTGGGCAAATCTAGCTCAGAAAAGCCACTGACAAAATCCGCCATGGTTGTTCGCTGTGCTGAGCTTCATGGGCGCGCGCAAAGGAGAGCATATATTCTTGCTCATGACCAATGCTTTGCGTTGATTGGTGGATTCGGTGCTTGTGCGAATCTGATTGGTTGAAGCACAACAATCCAATTATTTTAAACTTGGACAGGTCGGAAAGTCTTCATGGAAACTGTCCAAATTGATCAATAATTCGAAAATAAAAATATAACAGTTTGGTCAATACTATAGAGTTTGCTGACTTGCTATATAGTCAGTTAAAAATGATATTAATCTATACGCTGACGATCGCTTGAAACGAATCAGTTCCATATAATCGCTAACGTTGGCTGGTAGTACTTTCAGCGAACCGGTTCAGCGCATGCTCTTTCATGCTGTCCATCCACTATAAAGATTCCAAATCTTGACATTAAAATCATGTTTTGTTCTTTCATCGGGGACGGTCATCAGTCCAGGGCTTGTAATTGGCTGCGTAGAACTTGTTTTCATGCCGGCATTTTAGTCTGATCATCACTTCAAGCCTGAAACGTTAACTACAGTAACGAAGTTTTAATTAAGTTTTAGCTGATATTTTACTGATATGTTTTACTGAAAGTTTTTAACGGTTTTTCTCTCTCTACCCATTTTAGGTTTTCAAAATTTTATCAAGCTCTGAATCTGTGTGCATCGAGCATTATTCGGAACTAGTGAAAAAAAAACCTAAAAAATAGTAACAAATATGCCAAAAAATAAGAAATAAAATAAAAAACTAAATAGTCAGAAATATGCCAGATCAAATATTGAGTTGATTTGTCACTTACAATATATATACATCGAATAGAGTACCTGAACGTATTTTTTAAAAATCTGAGGAAGAAAAGGATAAAGCATTTTACCTATGAAAAGGAGGGCATTTTCTTGATTATTTCTGGTACTCAATAACTTATTCGCTTGTCATTTGCAGCAAACTGATTCAAAAGTAGAAGTTGAAGCAGCTTTTTAAAAACATTCTTGGATATATTTCGAAGCTCCGTAGATTAACAGTTCAAAATACTTGATATAGATAAGTTATAGATGAAGATACAAAGATGTAGACATGATATAAATAAAGATGTAGATATATGTAACTGAACAAATTAAACGAGACCAGATGGTCTACTGAAAGTGCTCGATACCTTACTTGGTAGAGTGTAATATAAAAAAAAAAACAAGACAAGCTTGGGTCACTTTTACTTCATTTCTGTTTCGTATGGCCTAGCCACACTCTTCAGGCAAATGACAACAACAAGACTATTGTCGGAAGCGCTAAAGGAGGAAAACTACAATGGCCTAATGTGCTAGGTGGTTAGTCTTCTATATGCTGGCACGTGGAGACAAGCTCATTTCTGATACTCAGTGTACTCAGTTCCGGGTGGCAAATTATCAGGAATTTTTCGTGCAGATAATATTCTAGAATACGGTTAACACTGTTTTAATTATTTTTCAGTTAATTTAGTATTGCACGTCGAGATCTTTAAGCTGCCTAGCCTGCTAGCCGGCTCTCCGGTTGGGTTAAAAGCGAAAAGGTTTGTTTTCGAAGTTCTTTTGGCGCGTCCCCTCTCCTCGATTTTCACGCGCCAAACCGGAGGGCCGGCTAGCAGGCTATAAACTGCCAGATGTACTTACCTAATTCGGTGGCCAGCTTTTTGTTTGTGTTGCGAAATCAGCTTATGTGGTTTGAATGTCATGATTTGAAAGAGTTCTCGAAAAGACCGAAGCATGCCTCTTGTTGGGCATTGAACTCATTGACTTCGTGAGGCACTTTTTTGCCAGCGGACAGGCATCTTTTTTGCGGCAGTTGCATCTTTTTGTTGTTGATGGACTGTTTTGGTTTGCTCTGCTGAGTAATGTTTTCTTGTGCTGGTATATAACACTTCCGATGTTGGGCATACAACTGTAACTTAGTTTTAACGTGTTTCTGTTAAATTTCTTATGTAACGTGTGGCTCTTAAGGAAGCATTCATCAATTCGTTCGAAGGAATTTGTGCCCGAAGTTGGTGCCTACATTTGCACTATATGGTGGTCATCACATTTCTGCTCTTTGTTTACGTTTCAGTGGTGTTGGATTAAAGTTTAGCTGGTAGCCATATCCGCTTTCTTGAGTGCTTCTTGATAATAACGATAAGGTTGCCGAGTCGAATGATTCTTTGTCGGACGAGATAATTAAATGGCCTTTTGTTAATACCCTCCGGGATGTTGCGAAGGATTGATGGCGGGTGATTGCTGTTTGGTGTAACCTCGTCCCCAGTCATCCTCCATCGATTCGCTCCGTTGGCCTGGCCGCTAAGCTTCTTCTTTTAAAATGGCAAATGGCGGACGGCGAAGAGACAAAAGTTAGCGCCCAGACCGCCGCGCCGCATAGATCGAGCCGAAGCGTTAGACTAGGGACGAGGCTAGGTTTGGCGTACACGGTTTGAATAATTCGGACCTAAGTTTGAAGATAACGTCTGGGTAGTCTCTACGCATTTGTTGCTCGCTTCGATCGTGATTTTTAACTTGTTTACTTTGAAGGTTTTGCTTATATATTTATTTTCATATTCTCTTTTTCTCTGGGTGGTACATGGTACACTGAACGCTGCTTGGTCGTCGTTTCTGTACAGTCCGATTGTCTGCAAAACTTTTGTGCTAGCTGTGACAGTAGGTTTGTGCCGACAAGTTTGCATGTTTCGGCCCCGTCAAAGCTGCCCGTGGTAACGTCGAAGAGTGAGTTTTTTATCTTTTATACAAAGCTATATTATAGAAATATAAAACGAGCGCTCGCGCTCTGTTCAGTGATACAAACACGCGTGAGTTTTTTAGTTCACGAAAGAGGTATTTAGAGAAAAACGAGCCGCAGGCGAGTTTTTCTCGCACTTCTTGAGTGAACTAAGAATTTCATAAGTGTTTCTATCACTGAACAGCGCAAGCAATCGAGTTTTATATTTCTTTTATAAAGTAAGCCACACAAACAGTCGAAAGTTTTCGTGATGACGTATGCAGACGCACTCTAATCGGATTTAGAGTGCATCACCACAGCCAATCAGAATGTGTGTTATATCTGCTTTATTTTATAAATATAGATATAGAGATAGACATAGACATAGATGATATAGATATACCAGTTGAATAGATGATATAGGTATAGATATAGAAATAGATATAGATATAGGTATAGATGTAGATATAGATATACTAGAGATATATAGATATAGAATAGTTTGAATAGTAGTTAAAGAGTTTACGTTTAAAACGATACAAAGGTGATGATGTCCTCTTAGTATATAGATAAATAGATAGATGCCTTTATTTAAACTTATAGAATGAATAAAAAACCTCAGGGTAGTCCCTTCAGGTCAACAAGGTTGA
>JAOBRG010235983.1:2500-11678 GCA_027574985.1 Umimayanthus nakama | reverse complement strand
TTGGTACCATTGCCAAACCAGTCATAGATCCATGTCCAGTATTGGTACCATTACCATACCAGTCATAGGGCCATTTCCAGTATTGGCACTGTTACCAATTGAAACTAATCATAGAACCATAGATCCATGTCAAGTGTTGGTACCATTATAGTTAAGATTTACCCAAACTGCAATTTCAAACCCTAAAAGTTAGGACAATCATCCCCCTCAGGTCAAGTATGGGAGTACCCCCCTTTTGGGAGTCTCATTTTGTAAACTATGCGAAGTTGTGTTATCGTCAGTTAAATAGTTGTATGTTTGTGATTATCATATGTGTTGTTTTTCCTGTAGCTTGATCTGAGGCAGTTTGGTATAAAAAGCTTATCAGAGGACATCAACAAAGGAAAGCTTGATTCTGTAAGTAACTCTGTTCTTGAGTGACCCAGTATATTGGATGGCTGAGATAGACAGAGTACTTTCGCAAAGTACTAATAATCTTTGTCATTGCAGATAAAAGGACCCATTGTACTTCAGATTCAGAAGATCAGAAATATCTCGGCTCCCAAAGCCAATGAAGAATCAAGCCATGCACCCAGGTTATTGAAAGTGAATTTGACCGATGGCCACACAACATGCCTAGCCTTGGAAATGAGCTCCATTCCACAGCTAAGGTTCTCATTATTAACATTTCTTTTGTCTATATAATATAGTTGAACCTCTACTCAGCGGCCACCCTCAGAGAATGGCTTGGTGGCTATCTAATAGAGGGTGGCCCCTTAGTAGCTCAGTTCATCAAAAATAAGTCTCAGGTGTGGTCAATTGTTTGTTCGTTGGTTTTAGTACCCTTAGTACCCTTAAAGAACAGGAGCTTTGCTGAAAATCACAAATCAGTCAGTATTTAAAATGCAACAAAACTGAAGCACCATGAACAGAACTTGAATCATCACTGAAACACATAGGGAAGAAACGTACTCAAAAATCGGCATATATTGTACAGATTTTTGGTTTTCTACACCGTTTGCCTCTACTTAGCAAGTCACAACCTGGAAGTTGACAAGCTAACTGCTCACGCATGCCTGTGGTTTTGGTGGTGAATTTTATGAAATGTGAACTTGGCAGTTGTAGAATATGTTACGTGTGAAAGAAACAGACTTGAAGTGATGTCTGGTTCTATTGACTTAGTGAACTTGAAAACTGGCACATACTTTTTGTTTGTTAAATGATATTCTATTGTAAAACAAAGCAAGTGATGACACTCACAATGATTTCGGTCTTGCACATGTTACATATATATCTCTCTGGGAGCAAAAAAACCTGAGGTTGTCTTAAGTTTACATATACTTACGTGGCTGTGGATCAAAACTATTAAAGTAAATGACTCAGAACTTTTTTTGACTTTGAAAGTGGCTGTTTAATAGAAAGTGGCCAGGTTACTCAGCGCCTTTTTTCAAGATAGTGCATGCTGAAGTGCATGCAACGTCATAATTTGAGGCCGCGTGTCGTAAAGAATTGGGCGAGAATCGCACGAGACCGCAATGATTGAAAATGGAGAAGGAAAATGTTGCCAGTGAAAATCGAGGGCAAATTTTTCATGTAGATTGTTGCGTATAAAGTTATATACACTTTTTCTTTACTCCGATTTATTTCTGGTTAAAAAAAGTCTACCAGTATGATTTATCGTCACGTACAGAACTTGTAGTTTTTTTAATGTTATTATAAATAACCCAACCCGGCGAGGATGAATATAATCTGGATTATTAAATACCGAACACTGGATATTGAGATTCCGGTAATCCGATTGGCTCTCTACTCACGGTATAAATCCTGTATACTGCAATATGTCCAAATATGGAAACTGAAAATTTTATCACGGAAAATCTCCCCTCAAAATGGCCGAAAACTCGACTCGTCCGCTATCTAAAAGCTCATATCCAACGCGCGTTCGTGGAATAATTGTTAAATATAATACACACTTTTTTATTAGAACAAACTTAATAAGAACACCCAGGCTGAGGCTTGCCCAAAAACTAAGAACAATCAAGCTAAGAACAATCACCAGGCTGAAATTGACTGAGATGTACATGAAAACAAAAGTTTCCAGAATTTACCTTAGCCATCGCCATCGGGTGCTGGAAGAATTATAAGTAAGCTTGTCACGTTCGCAAACGCTGTATTGACAGTGTAAACACATATTTCTTAGTGCATTTTACATGTAATGTTCTGGTCAACTAATCCACTGTTTAATAATTTCAGGAAATAAGAACAATTTAAGAACAATCTGAGGCTGTAATCACCCAAAATTTAAGAACGCAGCCCAGCCCCGAGCCAAAAGTTAGTGAATCTTATAAAAAAGCATGTAAACTGGAGACGCTTTCATGTTTATGAGTCTAACCAGCGTAGCTTGACGTTCTTGTCATTCGGGAAGGCGAAAAAGGCGAGTGATCGAGTACGATTTCGTTCGATTATATGTATTAATACTAGCGCCAAAAAAATACAAAACACTAGACTGCCTGTAGTTTCCTCTTTTCCTCCAGGACTTCGTCGAAAATCGAGCGTCGAGAGATGAGATAGCGCGCGAAAACTGATCCTCGCCCCAGTTTTCGTGCGCTCTTTCATCTCTCGACGCTCGATTCTCGACGATCTCCTGGAGGAAATAAAAGACTACCCACTACCCTTCTCTCCGTCAACTCCACAATCCCTTGCGTGCCCCTAAAAGCGACTGGTTACGAGGCCGCCACTGTTTCGATTAATTGTTATTTCCCCTGAGACCTGGAATTGTGGGTCATCTTTAACTCTACGAACGAAAGGTACCGTTGGATAAAAGACAACACAATAAACCAATACCCTATTGTTAAAGAACGCAAACCATAACAAAAGTATCTTGTTTAAAAGTTTCTGTTATTGTTACTCAACTGTTATTGTTCAATAAACAAAGCGCGTTCGTAGAATTAAGCCTAACTGGAAACTATCGGGGTTCAGTTGTAGTATTCCTAACAACACCAGCCAGGCAGAACGACTAGGACATATCAATTTTCAGACAGGGAGGTGTTGTGTTAATTGAATAAAAGCAATCTAATAATTTTGTGTTAATTAAATAAAGGTATTTTGATAATTTTAATGGATTTAGATCATTTTTTTTTATTATCACAACTAGTGATTTTAGACGGACCACCCAGGACGTAGTGATTTTCAGACAGGGCGGCGGTGTTGTGTTAAATGAATGAAAAACATTTTCACTCACTTTACTCGCGCATTTGAATATACGTGGTTTCGTTTCTATTTTAAATACAACTACTGAACAACTTCTTAGTTCTCAGTTCAAACAAAGTTGAAATACTTATAATAATTTTATTGAAAGAAGAAAACTAAGAAAATTTAGACTTTCTTAATTTCTTACTTTCGGAATTGAGTGTAACTTTGTTTTTGATAATAACCGATCGAATTCGGGTGAAACCTATCAAATGCATCAACATAATTTGCGGCATCAGAATGCACGAACTGATTGGACTTTACGGTGAATTCTTCTCGACAGAAAGTTAAAAATGGCGCGTCATTATTAATAGCGCTGTTCAATATTTTGTCCATACAAAATGACGAAAATAGTTGTCAGTTCTTTTTATACACACAAAAATATTAAACAAATATTTCATAGAAGAAATGACAGAACTACTTGACCGACACTCCACCGAAAGTCGGCCGACATGCGGCCAACAATAGGCCTTCTGGTTGGCCGACAGGCCAGTTGGAGTACGTTACGGTACGGATTCTTGACCTTTACCGGGATATTGGGCCAATGGTGAACAGAGTCAGGGTTAAAAAATAGAGCAGATTGCATGTTATAGTCGGTAATACCCTAAAAAATACGGGCTGTTTTTATTTAAAATTTTCAGTCAATCTCTTCAAAATAATCAGTAGATATCTTGGATTTTCAAAAACAGCCGGCAAAGTTTTGAAAATAGTTATTTTGAGTTCTTGAGGTAGTATCTCGATTTTCTATCAGTAAATTTAAAAGAACCTAGACACTTCCCGGTTTTATGGTCTTTTAAGTATGGGCCCAACTTCATGTTCTTAAATAATGTTCGTTAATGAAAGCTTTCTCTAATATCTAGGGGGCGGTTTTATACTGAAATCATTGTGAGACGCTGAAAGTGGTTGGGCTGAGACCCTCGACCACTTAATCATACAGTTCTTGATATGTAAAGTTTGCTGAAAAGCCCTGCGGAGCACGCTTGAAATATATATGTATGTGAACATGTAGATATTCAGAGCTCGAGAACCAATCAGAATGTGCGAAATTCATTGTTTTCTTGTTTGGCACAGTACTCGCTAATTAACTAAATTAAGAATTGTTTTCTGAAATGTAGGAGACCAGTGATGGATACTTAACAGTCCACGAATGTATTGTTTTCCATGGTTCCAACATTTGAAGGAACCATATTGATTTTTCAGTGAATAAAAACTGCAAATATTTCGTTTTGGTTTCTAAACAAAGTTGCAACTGTGTGGTAGATATGGATTTTTCTAGAATTTAATAATATCTGTAAACAAAGGGGCCTATTCTTTTCAGTTTATCAACACCACCTGGTACCAAGATATGTTTGACAGGATCCAATATCCCTGCACAAAACGGTTTCATCCTTTTGAACAGTGCAAACACCAAGGTACTGGGTGGAGATGTCGAGAAACTCGCTGCAAAGTGGCATCTGAATAAGGTTTGTAACTTTCTACCTAGGAAACTATTTGTTTATTTCATTCAAACTTCCAAACGTAACGCATTTGTATGTTGCAAGCTACTAATATAGCACAAATAGTCATTGGCTTAAACCATTGACTGCATGTTGCGTGCAAAGTTAGCGCAGTTAGTAAGGTCTCCAACTGCCAACCAGGAGGTTCCTATTTCAATCCCCGGACTGGTAGAGGGTTCAGCTTTGAGCAACCTTCTTACACCATTCCGTCCATAGACAGGCACAGTAAACCGAAGGTCTAGTCTTTCTACGTTCTATCAAGGGACTCAAAAGACCCCACTCACTGGTTGATAGAAGTAGGCTAATGCTGGCGCTGTGGGATGTCACCTTAGTAGAGCTGATTTCACCTGGTTGTAAGCTGTGCTGCAAAATCGGGTATGAACCGTATAGCAGCTGCCAGAGGTGTCTGTTTGTGCTTTTGTTTCGACTTCATGAGCTGCATATCAGAGTTTAGCATTACCAATCTGCAAATAGAACGGTTTTCTGCACAATAGACCAGCTTCGTATTCCTGGTTGCCGCTGACTACAATGACTATAGACTCGTCTTTACAACACGAGCCTCGTCTTGATGTTAAATATTCACAAATACCGGCGAGATCTGCACCTCCAACAATACACAGAGCTGTGAATAGCTCGTATCCACTCTGGAATTTATGAATATTTAACGCCAGGTCGAGGCTCGTGCTGTAAAAATGAGTCTATAGTAACTGTAATCAGCGGCAACTTGGAATGCGAAGGTTCGAACCCCACCGGGGTCAGAGATTTTTTCTCTTTCTCCGTGTGGGCCCATTTCCTATCTAGGGCTAACGCTCAGTAGGTATTATTTGGGATTATTTCAGAGCACTATAACTTACTTCAACTAAACCCAAATATATGCTTATCAGTGCTCAGCGGCCAAACCTTACTGGTTACCCCCTCACTAGCAAATCAGAGGTCAACCTTCATAAGATGATGCGTTTTAGAAAGCTCTGAGAAGCTTGCCTGGGATTTTTTTTTTACGAAAACTTTCAAATTTAGCGGCGGAGTATGAAAAATGGAAACTTTCATCAAGGTATAAAAGATGTTCTGATAAAGTGGAAAAACTTCTAAAATGTTGGAATATACTTACCAGGAGGTGTTCAGGGGCATTTTGGAAAGATTCCGAGGGCCTTGGAAAACTTTGGCAGTGATAAGTTTGTGTAAACGTTCCATCTGGGTTTGCAAAATAGTGCTTCAAGATTGTTGAGTTGGCGTACTTGCAGAATACCCAGTCACTCCAGTTAATTTAAGTTAGTTTATTACTGCGCATTCCTCGTCCTACAATAAAACATGCGCAGTAGATTCGAGAGCAATAGTGGCGGGGTGTTCTGCAGTTTCTTCGTTGTGTTTATGTTCAGACTATCTTTATACGCTGGTCTTCCTGGTTTCTTTACTTCCTCACTCAAATTGGCAATTACTTTGTCTACCCATACAGACCTCTTGAACCGTACTCTTCCTTCTTTGCACTACATGTCTCAGTGAACCAATTTGATGTCTTACATGTCACACTTACTGGGCTTAGAATCTTCATGAAGAGAGCCTTGAAAGCCAGTGAGTCTAGCATTCACTCAAAGATAGTAATCCCGAATTAAAAAGGGTTTTTTAATTGTTAACTTACGGTATTGGTTTGGCTGATCCAGAGCCTGGCCCAGCATTCCAGGACGACTGTGAGTGCCGAGGGAGGCCCTCCCCCCTATGTACCCTTTGGAGCTGGGAAAGTTGCAGCAGGCAAAGGAAGGTTACAAAGCAATGAAAAGAGCAAAGGTAGAAATTTGAACACTTGATGAACTTGTCAGTGTAATGCTAAGGCGGGGGGAGGGTGGGGGATTTACATGTATGTTGGGCATTATCATTTTGTGTAAGTCTTTTGTGCAGCAAAAATCTTATCACCCTAAAATTTTTCTTGGTAAAACTTGGTCACACACAAGACCCTCGGGCTACCAGGAGTGAGCAAACGACTCACATTCCGATTCCTCCCTTTCCTTACTTTTGGTTTAACATCGATAGGTTCCTTTTGATACGTGTAGAAAATTTAGATTTAGCAAAGATTTATACGATGTTCACAAAGATATTTGAATATTTTACTGTATACACTCAGAATCCTGAGGATCCAATCTTCTGCTGGGTCTGGCTGGTCCTTGAAAATCCTTGAGTTTACTTTTTGTTTTCAAGGACGTGAAATCCCTAAATTGGCTCCAAAGTTATTTGCAACTCAACTCAAGTTTGATATACTAATAACAAGACCGTAAATTGTTTGAGCTAGGCTAAAAACTTCATGATCTCAGGTGTAGCACCTCCTTGTTTCCTCCCGCTTCTCAGGAGCTTTGAATTTTAGAAACAAACGAAATATGGCAATCCCCTCGGACGACGATCAATTAAATTCTAGTTTTTCATGAGTTTCTCCATGTTTTTGTTTCTTTTGTGTTGTCTCAGAACTGAAATAGTTTGGGATTTGAAATGGTTGTTGTACGAGAATACATCAATTAAAATACACAAATAACACTAACAAATAGTTAAAACGTCGTAGTTGGACCATAAACTGAGACCTATTACATATTAGAAAGTATTCTGTGTCCCTACAAAATACGGCATATAGAGCAATAACAGATCTGAGGTAGTGGGCTTGAGAAAAGAGCTAGATTTTTAAACTGAGAAAATCTTGGAGTTATAGACATATACGAAAATGTAATGTCGAGGGGCGTGTTGTATCTATTCTAAGCTACGTTTTTCTATTTAAAGATTTAGGGAGTGTGGCAAACAGTACCGATAAACATAGTAACAGCAATGGAAGTGTAAAGGAGCCAAGCTACTCAACAAGAGCCAAACAGAATGAAGCCGACAGAAATCTGCGTGGTAGACATAACCATGCAGAAGGAAAGGAAAACTACTGTAGAAGAGAAAATGAAAGAAGAGAACGAGCGACAGGAAACCAAAGAGAAAGACCAAATAGCAGCAACCCACGGGAAGGTCAAACAGAAGATCGCAAGTTCAACCATGAGAGGCCACCTGGAAGACATCATTACGAGGGGAGGGGAGGTGCGGGGAGAGGAAACACAGGGAGGGACCCACGGGAGAAGGATGGCGAGAGAGTTGCGAGGGTTGGGGGACAAGGAGTGGAAGATCAGCCTGGTAGGAAACCAACCTTTGAGCAACCCAGAACTGGAGGCGGTATTCAGAATGGCAGGCAAAACTCTTCCAAACCCAATCAGGAGAGGTTGACGCTGCTGTCCCGTGGAGAACCTGGCAGGCTCTCAGAGGTACTGGAGTGAAACAGCAGTCACGGTGTTGTATATTCATGCAATATAGAATAGATCTCTTCTATGGATATGTAAAAATTATTACAAAAAAGGTAGAAAGCCCTTTAACCTCGAGTTTGATTACTTGCTGAAGCTCGAGTGGTACTCGATTGGCAAATGTTTAAAAACACAATTTTCCGTGCCTGAATGAAACGTATAAACTGAAATCTGATGTGCATTAGCTACGAAACTCGAGTTTAAAGTTTTTTCTATTCTTGTAGTAATCTGCAGAGATTCCTGTTGTGCATGTTATGCGAGTTACAATGACTGTCCCTGTCTTACATCATCTCCAAAGCTCAAGATTTGGGTTTCTAAAGAATGTGGAGTAAGATATTATGTCGTCTAAAATTGCTTTTGGGACTAATAAGGCTACTTATTTTTTAGTTTATACTGAAGAATGCATTGACAATAAACGGTTGGAACAACACAACAATAAAAAGTAAGAAGGATCCCAGTAGAACTTAGCCCAGATTGACGTTCTTGTTACAGCACCTTATGCTCCATACCAGCAGTTTGTGCAGGTTGTTGATGTTAGAGGTGCTTTAATGCCAGCTGTTCTGTCGCCAGGAGGGTGCTGGATCAGGATACCTAGGAGGACGAGGGGGGCGAGGTATGGGACGAAATGTGAAGTCAGAACACGGCAGGCGAGAAGGACAAGGTAAAAACATGTTAGTAGTCTGTAACTCGAGTGTTTTTGATTCTCTCGTCTTCTCCGAAGGTTTTCCTAAAGATCGAAAGCGTTTAGACTTTTAACACTCGTCACTGAATTTCAGTGCCTTAATTCTAAACAAGTTGAGATGTTACTTTATTTTCTTAATCCCATAAGTAAGAGGTTAGATCTTCGGGTCAACTTGGACGATAAAGCCACAGTGAAATGATGTAGGTGTGAAGAATGAATGAGACTTAGGTCACTTTCCATTTGCCCGGTCCAACCAGTCATTTCTTTAATGGAACATTTGAGCTTTCAAAACTGGTTCTGGCCAGTTTGGTTTGCTCATGGATCAGAGCTGCTCCGTAAACAATTTTTGAATTACTCTTTAGCTCCCGCAGTTAAAAACATGAAGTCGAGGCTAGTGTTGAGTAGCACGGCACTAACCTCGATTTCACGTTATTGTTCGTGGGAACTGAAGCGTAAAGCCA
>JAOBRG010235872.1:0-16908 GCA_027574985.1 Umimayanthus nakama | reverse complement strand
GTTTCAACTCTAAAAATTAAATTTTGATAATAGTTATATGAAAGAGAGTGTGGAACAAAATAGGATATTAACTTGCCTTAACATCTATTTCTAGTATTTTGCGGAGCCACTTATAGTAACGAAACACCAACAGTCTATGATATACTTAAGATATTCTTTGTATTCCTTCGTGAAATTCGAAAAATTAATAAACGGGGGGGGGGTCAAAATAAGCTGCGTGTGTGTGGGGGGTTCTTCAAAAATCACGAAAAAATAAAAGTCTCCCCCCCTTTATTCTGAGCGTGAAACTACCTTGCCCTGTGCTTAGTGACAACAAAGTAAACTCACCCTAGCGTTAGTCGCTAATAAATAATAAAACCGCTGATTTTATTGAACTTTGCAGCTAATTTTAAATTAACTGAGATACTTCGACGCTCGTTCTCCACTGGTACAACGAATGATGGAGATTTTTGGTTCGATTCCGGAATGGGAACTACTGATCTGAATTTAAAAGCTCTTTAAAAGGCTTCAAAAATGTTTTTTAAAAACTGAATTTTCGATTGTAACTGCAACTGTCTTCAGAGTGATTCGGTTCTGTTCTGATTTTGTACATGCAAGATTTTAAGTAAAAAGTGGTTATCAAATTTTTAAAAGATACTGATAGAAATTGTTTTCTAGCTGGTGGTGCACATAGTTTCTACATGATCTCTCTGAATCTCTGAAAATACTGCCAGCGTAGCCTCGTCCCCAGTCTAACGCTTCGGCTCGATCTATGCGGCGCGGCGGTCTGGGCGCTAACTTTCAACGAAAAAGGAAGCTTAGCGACCAGGCAATGGAGCCGGACCGAAGGAAGATGACTGGGGACGAGGCTACTGCCAGCGATTATACTGAAACACTCCAGCGATCGTAAGCGATTTTATGGGACCACTTCAACGTTCGAGCGATCGTCGGTAATCTTGTACGATCCTACGCTTCAATATCTTTAGCGATCCGGCAATCGTGAGCGATCGTTTGAAAACTCCTATTTCTTACAACCGCCCTAGTTGTATCACTTTGTGTGCATTTGTGAAGTGTTCAACTACACAATCACTAAACAGTTTATCTAGTTCTTAGACGTAACTGCTCGACCGGCGCAGTATATCAGCGTTTATGTCGGCATTATGTCTAGTAGGTTCTATGTCTGGCTCGATAGTCGATATTTACCGGGACACTTGTTTGTCGCTGTGTGAAATTGCCGAAAAGGTAAGATGATCTTTCATCTGAATTTCTGACACGCCGTGACACATGCGCTCCACCTCCAGCCTTTATAACACTGCCGAAAACTCAAAACCTCAACTCGGCACCCTTCGGGCCGAGTAATTAACCAATTGACTGCTTAACTAACTGTAATGCCTAACTAATTAACAATTAGTCACAGAAGGCGACGTGATTATCGGTGAATAGTCGCCAAGACGAAGTTGAGGTGGCTATCGCGATATTCACATGCACAGAGCCAGAGGTGACTAATTGTTTCAGTAATAGTTGAACTGGTGATTATTCGTGAAAATAATACAAAAATAGAAATTTTTAAAAAACATTTCATTTTTAATTTAAAAACTCGCGCCTAAACATGCTTTGTTCGCGCGTCATTGCTATTATCACCTAGCGGTGATTATAGCGAGAGAGAACGAAGTTCTCGACCAATCAATGCGCGACATTTTCGATAATCACCAGTGCAATTTTTCTAAATCCACGTATCCACTGGCGTGTTTGACTGCTATCTTATCTGTTACGTCTGCTTGTTATGTCTAGCTATATCTACCTACCTGCATGTCTAACTATATCAAATACGACTATCTAACTAAAACCTCGAAGGGGACTTCGTGTCCTTTTGTTTTATGTACCCTGTGTACTGCACTAAATCAGAAAACAAATAAATAAGCAAATAAAATGTGAAGTGGCTAAAAATATGTAATATCGTCATTTTCCCCACAATTTGGTAAAAAGGTTAAAAGACTTAAACTGATCCTTCACTAACTTTTTAAATGAATTAAAACCACTGACAGTCGTTGTGAAGTCTTTTAGATTGTCCCATAGTGTCAATGCTCTCAGTGTATGAGACAGACTTTCTGAGTAGCCAGTGAGGGGTTGGGGTATTATAACGGCTTGTTGCTTCCCCTTACTGAGTGCATCCGTGATTTGCGTTGATGAAGCGTAATTTTTTATTGTTTTCGTTTTTGTGGAATTTATTTCTTCATTTATAGGTCGAACAAAAGGAAAATGCTCTAATATATATTAAGCAACAATCGGAAATTCACTAAGCGGCCCTCGTTAGAATCCAACTGATCAATATTTCAAACGTTCATCAGCTGGTGAGTAACATTTCCTAATTATCAGCACTAATTGAAAGAAAAACCAGTTACCTGCCTTAGCCACCTGCCATTCGTTCACGGGAACTGTACGAGTCTATCGTCCACGTTACTCGACAACCAAAGATACAAAAACGTTACGTCGAACTTAAAATCAAAACAAAGGGGTCAAAAGGACCTTTGGTCAAAGGTAACGAAAACATAATAGTATCATGTCGTGCGATAACGTTAGGATGGCGCAGCTTGTTTGTTTGACCTTGCTTCTGATCAGATATAGTTTAACACAAACAAACAGGCAACCCGCTCGGCTGCTTCATGAGGAGAAGTTGTTAAGCAAAAGAAATGCAGCTTCAAAGATGGCATCCAAGACATCAGCTGGCGAAATTCGCCAAAGGTACTTTTAATGTATAGATACAGCAGTTTAAGAAAACGTACTGGAATTTTCTGCCGTATTATTGTCACCCCTAATTTTGTTCTAAGAGATAATTTTCACTAAAATTTAGTGATTTACCAATTGTTTAGAAACCGCCATTTTGAAAACCTGGCAACGAGGTTGACTTATTTTCATGATGCAGTTAGGTGTCGAGCTGTGGTTGGTTGTACAACGGATGTTTTGTTCATGGTAAACCGCGTCAGGATAAAGTCCGCTCTTCACTAAAAAAAAGAATAACGAACTCTTTTGATGCATGCCGGCGCTGAAGAGAAAATATAATAGAAACTTTTAAAAGTCGAAACGGCAGCGGTTCGGACTAGGACAACTGCTGAAACTAAACTACATTTTTATTAGATAGGTGAGATACATAGATAGATGGTTTATTTAAAATTACATCGCAGCCGGAAGGCTGAATTGAGTATCATACATTTCATAATTTACAACATATAAAATGACAATAATAATCTATGATAATACAATTAATCTTTTTTAAATAAAATAGTAAAACTTCTTCATCCTTGAACTACAATTTGAGAAATAATCTATGAATTATGATAAGATGCGTTGAATTGCCCGGACATTGCGAGTATGAACGTATTATTTGCCCTACTGGTGTGAACGCGCGGTAAAACAAAGGGACGATTGTTTAAGTTTAGGGGTCGTCAGAAAATCGATTTGTCGACGCTTAATGACGAATGACTTCTCCCTACTTCCTTTAACGTCAATCGTATGTTTTCCTAAGATCGACGCATGACCTGACAACTGTCTTCAAACTATACTGTAAGTTTATTATTGTAAATACAAGGGTACTAAATAAAAAATTGTCATTGTCAGCTTCCATCTGGCCTTGTAGCTCAGTTGGTAGAGCACAGTGATCTGTTCCGGAGGTCGTGGGCTCGAACCCCACCTGGGTCAGAGATTTTTTCTCTCTCTCCGTGTGGGCCCATTTCCTATCTGGAGCTAACGCTCAGAAGGTATTACTTGGGATGTTTATTGTATATTTACCATCTTAGTTTCCCACGACCAGCTCCCATCTGGCCTTGTAGCTCAGTTGGTAGAGCAACGGTGATCTGTTCCAGAGGTCGTGGGTCCGTAAACATCGGGGTCAGAGATTTTCTCTTTCTCTGTGTGGACCCGTTTCCTTTCTGGGGCTAACGCTCAGTAGGTATTATTTGGGATATAAACTGCAGCATTTCAACTCACCACATTTAAAATAACCGAATTTAGGACTGCAAAATATCTTTCATACTCCACTTGGCATATTCCCACAGTTCTGTCAAAATTAAAAGGTCCCAATCTCAGACCAAAATGCCAAAATCATTACCAACCCCAACTTCATAACAAAATGTTAAGGCTATCCCAAATTTTAGACAAAAATGTTGAAGCCTATCCCCATTGATTTCAGACCAAAACGGCTCAAAGATCACACCGTTAGGCGCCTCTCGTGGCCATGCAGCTCAGGAAGTAAGATATTATTCACACAAGAATGAAAAATAAATGGTAGCTTTCCTAAAACAACCCATGCAAAACTAGTTTTGAACTCATAATTTAGTTTCATCATTACAAAATTAGATTTCGAAATTCTTGCCCGTACGAAGAAGATGGTGTAAACAGACGGCCAGGGGCGTTGTATTTTACCGTTTTAAACACACGCGGGACTGAAATTTCATGCCAGATTCATACTTTCTAACACGGTACGCGGCAGTTCATTGCACACCCAAGAGTGGCTATTGAGAAATCGTAGTTACAAGAGGTGGCAGAAAAAGACACAAAGGATCTTATTAAACTTGAGATATGAGGCTTTATAGATAAGACAGTGCGAGGTTATTAAAAAAAATTTGACTTGTTTTTTCAAAATCTTTTTTCTGTATTTATTCTTTTCAAAATTTCAAACAAAATATCTTTCTCATATAACATGACTAATATAATGTTTAACTAGAAAACCTATGGTTACCTTTGAGTTTGACACTATGACACTTCTAAACACTTCACCTTATTTAGCCGTTTGTTTATCTTTTTTCTCCATATACGTCAATACGAATACATTCATAGTAAAATGTATGAAAGCATAGTGTTGTATTGTTTTATGTTGTATTGTGTTGTAATTTATTTTATTTTATTGTATTGTATTATATTATATTATATTATGTATAACAATTATTCCACGAGCTCGAGTCGTACATGAGCTGATAGCCAACGAGGCGCGGAGCGCCGAGTTCGCTATCAACTCAGTACGACGAGAGCGACTGGAATAATTGTTTTATTATATACAAATCATCAATCAACGTTCTTTTCAATAGTCGAATGATACTGAAAGTTTATTTGTAAGTTGTGTTCATGTTTGAATTCGTTAAACAAACACCGGAGTTTTGTATGCAAGTTTTAATGTTTGTTTCAAATTTATAATTACTTGAAATATTTCTTCATTTCCGTAAACGAACCGATAAGAATCTTGACTCCATTTTTGTTTGCTTTTTTGGTCTTTTCTGGTGTGGCTTTTTTGAGTAAAGCCACAATTTCTTCCTTTGTCGGCTCGGTAAGCCTCGCTGCCATCTTTAATTTCGCTACAGATAGGATATGAGCTGAGTTCCTAGTTGTGCAGGAGCCAATAAGAGAGCTCCACTGCCGTTATCTAGTGACTTGTGTATATAAAATTATATTACATTGTATTGTATTGCATTGCACTATTGTCTTGCATTGTATTGTATTTTATTGTATTGTATTGAATTGTATTTTATTATATGGCTGACTGATTTCGCGTGCTGTGTTGGTCAATTCCAGGTCCGTAAGTTGCCGTACGGACCGCTAGCTCTCGATCACCTTTTCAAAACCGGAATAACCAACAAAGCCATATAATAAACATCTTATTAGCCTTGCTTGCTCGGTCCGTACGGCAAGTTATGGATCCTCGTTTTTTCCTTCCTAGTTTTCATGGCCCTCGCGCTTCGCGCTTGGGCCATAAAAGGAAGGAAAAAACTCGGTCAATAACTTGCCGTACGGACCTCGCACTCGGCTAATAAGAGGTATGTATTGTATTGCTCTATTTAAAAGCGGAACGAACTTAAGATTTTTTATGGATAGATCGGGGACAAAATAAAATTAGCTTTCGGTGTGTTGATCTGCCATTGTATCTTTACTTTTTGTAGTTCCCCGATACGCTCCCCGTGGTATACAGAACCACCGTTCCAAGTTTGGAATTTCTACAAGTCGTACAACAGCGTCAACAGATTAGGCCTTAGTTCCGACTCCCTAGCAAAAACTCTCCTCCCTGAAACATCTGGGCGCCTAGCAACCAAGTTGCAAAAAGCCTTGCAAGGAAACCGACTGAAAGTGGCTGTGATTGGCGGATCGCATACAGCCGGGGGAGGAATTGAACACGTTAATCATGCTTATCAAAACCTGCTCTCTGATTGGTACAACAAGGCTGTCCAACCAAACACAGGGTCTTCCTTAGAAAATATCTTGGTTGCCATTGGAGGAACCGGTAGTGACTTCTTCGGCTTTTGCTTGGAAAATTTTGTTCCCAAAGATGTCGATATTGTTCTAGTAGAGCTATCAACCAATGATGATGGCACCAAACACGGGTCAGCGGTAGCGCCCATTGAGAAGCTGACGCGCCGTATACTCAATCTATCATCCGCGCCCGCAGTCATCTATATTCAGATAGTTGGCAACCTTGGGGTTAATAAATACGCTGGTAAGGTTCTGAACCCCGAGTGTAAGAATCTAGAAGATTATGGGCAAAATGAACTGGTGAAGAATTATGGGATCGCGGCCATTCGCTGGCGCGAGATTGTATGCCCGATGACCACTGCAAATCACCGTACACATAAGTCAATTTCTGAACTGACCGAGTCGAAAATGATCAGCAAAGATGGGCTTCATGTTGGGGATCTGGGTCATGCTCAAATAGCTTACTTAGTCATCACATATTTTCAGAGTATTTTTGCAAGGCTGATAGAGAACCGGACACCAATTGCGGACTCCGGATCCGGGGATGGAGAGGAAGGATCATCAAGAATTGAACAAGATTACACCCAACCCTTACCGCCGCCTCGATTTTACACGGAAACTTTAGACGACTCCCCGCCGCCATTGTGTTGGACACTTCTCACGCCCGACTTTCACCGTGGATTGTTTCCACAAACACTATATACAAAAATAACATCAAATAAAGGGTTCTACTATGTTCCACCTGATGCAAAAAAGTTCGATCTTATGCACAGTAACGGGAGACAAGACTCGTTTTGTGGCTGGGCTACCGGGACAATTAACAGTCACATCACCTTTGGGTTCACAATTCCCCCAGCTAACACTGGCTTGTCTCCGTTTGTGACCACACAGGGACGTTCTTTGTCGCTTGTCGTGCGGGAAAATGATGTTGGCACAGAGGCTTCAGTATGGATAGACAATCGAAAAGATGAAGCAAAAAAGATAAATAGTGAACGATTCGAAGGTGAGAGTCACGTGCACCCCCTGGCTACTAATGTCCTCCCTGGATATCACCAGATCACCGTCTGGACAACTAGGAAAGGTTCATTTCATGTTTCCGGGATTATTGTAGGACCAAAAGAATTTAATGGATATAGTCATTATAGGCAATAATTGAAATAACATGTTTGATGTAATTTTTTTTAAGTTGTTCCAGAACTGACCACAATAACATTTTGCAGGGTAGAAGTAAAAAGGATTAGTTTTTCTAGTGTTTTACACTATTTTTTTCGTAGTTTCCTATTCAGTTTTAAAATCCTGTTTTTTATCTTCCCCTTATCGTATAAACTTAGGCCGTGTTTACAACAGCCCGGTTTGCCGGGTTTCCCGGCTCTATTGTATTTTGCGGTTTCGTTTACATGTGAACCGGGACAGCCCGGCTTGCCGGGACAACTTTTTGTTTGTTTTGTACATGTAAAGGAGTTTTAGCCGAGATATCCCGGCTTGCCGGGATGATCTTGCGCTTTGACGAACGTATACGCATGCGCTGCCAAGTGTTATAATAATGTGTCTTTAATATGGCTCTGATAAAATGCACATATCATGAGTTACAACAGAATTAAAGACAGTAAGAACTACAATAAAATTATTAAGTTTTACAATAAGTATATGACTTGCGCTAGAAATACAAACTAAATATATTTTTACGAAAGGTCATATTTAAAAATCAATCTGTTTACAAAAGAATTTTTAAACCGTTCTGTGTTCAGCTTTGGCTTGGTGTGACTGGCCTTCCTTAAGTCATAAGAATGTTTCTTGGGCTTGGGAAAGAAATCATGTAAAAGGTGGCTTTTATCTTTCATTTTTCTAAATAGTTTAGCGTCCGAAAGTGTTGTAGGTGACGCTGTCTCGGTCAGGCGTGAAGACTTTTTTACATGTAAACGCTCGCTAGTTTTCATCCCGGCAAGCCGAACTGTCCCGGCCTGCCGGGACAGCCCTGCTCATGTAAACAGGGCCTAAGTTTGTTATTTCAAACCTGCTTTCCTCCTCGATAAGTTTGCCAAAAACTTGATATTGCAGTCAATCAGTATACGTTTTTGTAATAAAGGTCATTACTATGTTTTGCAGTTCAAGTTTCAAGTTTATTTCTTGATAATTTACATACGGCAATGAAACACACGCACCCGCAAGTAGCATAGCTAATCGAGGCGGGTTTGTGTTTGAGAAAAACTGAAATAGTTAGAAAAAAATACAAATCTAAAAACAAAATCGTAATCACAATAATTAATACAGCCTATAAAAGAGTAACATATAAAGAAAATGAAATAACTTAGTAACAAAACATTTAATTTAAATAATAAAGTTAATAAAAATTTAGCTTGGAGATTTCAGCATTGTAACCAAGATTTTCTAAATTTTTGAGTAAAAGTGATCTTAATTTTTCTTCAAAATTTTTCTTTCATAACTTTCGCAAATCTTCTGGAATTGCAGTGTACACCTCTACCATGCATGTTAGCAAACACAGAATTTCTAGGATGTACTACAATTTATAACTGAAAGTTGATCGATTAAACTGTTAATAACTGACCATCACTTATGTAACAAAAAGTTGAAACAGTGAATTTAGTAGTGCAGTCACAAACAATTGCACGTCTACAACTTTAGCTATATATCGCGCGAAACTATGTGGAATCCTGAGCCGTTTCGAGCATTTTCAAGCGAGTTATAGGTAGTGGAAGGTGGGACTCCACAAGAGGAAGGTGGGATTCCGCATGGAGCAACAGGAAAAGACATTGTACAAAATAAAATTGTTTTGTAATTTTTATTTCTGTAGAATATTCATGGATAGAGCAAATTTCTATACAAAGTCTTATAAAATGCCGCGCTCGCTCGAGGCCATGTATATAAACATCAAGTACAAACAAAAGCCGGTTTTCCACTAGGATATTTTTTTGCGCGAAGCGAATTTTTTCGCAGCGAAAAAGTAGAAACTGTTCGAACTCACTTTTTCATCGAAGAGAAAAGAGCCGGTGAAAACTGTGTTGTCTTTTGGAATGAAACTGCGCATGTCTGCACTCGAAAAAATTCGCTTCGCGCGAAAAAATTCGCTTAGTGGGAAACCGGCTTTTAAAAGAGCTTGGGTAACCTATGTACTAACTACCGGTATGCTTAAGAGCAAAAGAACTCGCCACAACAAAATGTTTAGTTTTCTTCTGAGATTCTGTCATAGCAAAGTCTTGTAAAACAAACTTTGGAAAAAAAATGAAACCGGGTTGTGAGTTTTCAAAACATTTTAAAAGTCAGGAGGAACGTTCCCTGCTAGCGGAGGTCTCTCGGTGATTGCTGCCGTGAGAGATCTCTGCTAGCAGGGATGGAGGAACGGCTCCCGTATTAAAGTCACGGTAGTAGGTTACTCTGGCTAAAAAGAGGCTAAACAAATGAAAAATCTACCGAAGAAATAAAAAAAATACATACCGAAACACTCTTGCCATAACAGCGCGCAAATGCAAACAACTGAAGAAACAACTATTTCGCTGCCTCTGAGAACCGATCAAACAAATCACCAGTTCTATCAGCAGGTACAGTATGATACAGCTGCTGACGTGCTGTTAGTGAGTAAAGTTGGTGAGCAGCTCACCTCAACATTAGCTAATGGAATTTTCACATTCTCCGTGAAAGAGCAACTCTTAAAATAAACCTTTTAGTTAAACGTAATACTGCTGAAACAAAAACAAACCAAAAGCTACTTATTTTATAGGAAACCAAGAACACATGTGTTCAACATTTTTTTCTGCTTTTAAGGTTCTGTTTTAAGATTACTTTCATCAACGAACTCGACTCTGGACCATCCTCGGAATTCCAAGAGATCGCCAGTTTCGGGAGGGGCAGTTTTTATTGTGTCGGTCCTGAATTTTCTCCTGCCCGATGGACCCCCCCCTGGGTTTCCATGGATGATTCTGGTGGGGGAGGGGAGCGGTCCAAGGGGTTATGTTCGATATACCAAGTGACAACGAGCCCCGAGTTACGTCACAAAGAACGCATCAAAGTACTGTCACTATGAAAAAATAGACGATGGCACCTCACTTGGTATATCGAACATCATTCGGTCCAAGGCTATTAAGGCGAACGCTTTTCATCAGCAGGCGTGTGTAAAAAGTAATGCTGCAATTCTTTTTTATTCAGTTTCCAACGTTTATTCGATCAGAGTCGAGCCAAAAGACTCTTGATCCCTAGCTGATCGTCGTTCATGATAAAACATTAATAGCAAGTTGTTAAAATAATTGCACAGTGTAACAGGGCCTTACTGCGCAACTTTCTCAGCACCTTCTCTCGCAATGGTTGAAAATGTAGCGTTGCAAGTTGCCGAGGTTTGGTGTTGAGGTCCTGTTACACAATGCAATTTTCTCAGCAACGTGTCTTGTAATGCTCCTCGAAACGAAAAACATGAAGTGTGCGCATGCGCCCTTGTTAAAACTGCCGTAAAATTGCGAGACAAGTTGCTGAGGGGCGATACACTGTGCAATGTGTTGTCAATTGTTTCAGTCCGTTGCGAAAAGTAGAGCTGAGTTCTACTTCGTGCAGCGCTTCGCGCAACAGAAAGATTGCGAGACAACCCATGTTACAGTGTGCGATTCTCCAGCCCAGCAAGTTGGTGAGAAAATTGCAGTGTAACAGGGCCTTAATGCTAGGTCACTTAAGACTTGTGGATATGGTTTGTCAATTGTCTGCTTTTTAATATCAAATATAAAGTAAGTTTAGAAACACTGTCGAGGGCCCCAGCACCAGTATGGTGTTATAAACTGATATGATTTGGGTATCACCTTAAACCTTTTTGAAGGCGGTCTGTCCAGTTTTTTTGGAAATCTCCCAGTGCCCAGCCTCCTCCCGGCCACCGGTCGGCCACCATTGTTCGGAGGACTGGTAGCGTGCAGAGATGCAAATATGGCGGTCAGGAGAGGAAGTGTGGTTAAGTTTTGTTGATATGGAAATATCTGTACTCTGAATTTTGAAGAGCGTTTTAGCTAATTGGGTTCAGAATGGGACACAAAGGTAGTAAACTTACTCCCGAAGAAACCAGAGAGCTACAAAAATGCACTTACTGTGAGTACGAACGCTCGTTTGACATGTATGTGCTGTGTCCTTGTGCAAGAATCTGTGAGGCAGTTGTTCTTTGTTTACACTTCTTGACAATTTTCGTCTGTTTGTTTCCCTTGGAACAGTTGATAAAAAAGAACTGCAAAAATGGTAAGTGGTGGTGATTTGCTTTAATCTACTCGTATTATGATTTTATCAAGCTCTGCGATTTGTTAGAAATATTTGTTAACCCCCTCGGCGGCTTCGGTGCGGAACGAAACCGTTTAGCGATTTCTTTTTAAAACAGGTCATGCTTTCGCGATGTGCCGTTCGGTGTATGTGAATGACAAAGACACAAATGTCAAAAGGAGGTTTATAATTGATATTAAATCTCGCTCTTATCTATTTCCAGGTACAGGGATTTCATGAAAGACTGCCCATCTGGGGAGCTGAAGCAAGAGGTATGTTACTACCCGTCGTATTTTTCTTCGTTACTAGGAACTTCAAAAACTCGCTGTCAAATTTCTGCTAAATCAGATTTTTGAAAATACTCTAGTGGCAGTTGGATCGGATAAGTTGACCTGTACATTTATTGATAGATCTCCAATATGTGAGGTCTGTGCAGTAAGCTAAAGCAAACATGGCGCCAATGACAACGTTCGTGAGAACTGTAATTGATTCTGATCTGATATGTGGCTTCGGCAAGTGTAGAGTTTAAGAAGGGAATCAAAGCAATTTTCTATTTTTAAGGGCCGCATTATATCTTGTTATATTTGTTCGATTACCCGTAAAATTATTCCAAACTGCTTTTGGGCGTTTAAAATGCCGAGTAAAACACAGAAATTGCCACTACTTTCAGTCTTTAGCAGTGATAACTTACAGACGATTTCTAGATCTTTATTTGTTTTTTTGCTTCGGCTTGTGATTGTAAATTTTAGCGGCGATGAAGTACAACCCCACCCATTACAAAGAGCCTTAGACCTCGTTTTTGATTTAAATCTCTTAAATTGTAAACAGAAAAACTTAGATATACTAGCAGTCCACCTGAGAGTTCAAAGATTGGTTGAGATTTTTTCTACTGAATCATGTTTTGTTGTCCTCCAGCAAAGTATAAAAACCGGCCTTTTCTTTTCAGTTCAGTTAAAGTTTTTTCCACGATTTTAGTCTGTCTCTCCACTTGTGCTTTCTAGGTATATTTATACATGTTTTAGTCTCAAACCTGAGCTGTCGTTCATTCGATTTTGATTTTTGTAAAATGACAGTTCAAATGTTCAATATTCAGTGCGCCTTTGTTCAAGTACACAATAAACATGTAACTGAGAATCTGAACAAAGTCGGGCCTTTCGAAGATGACTAAGTGATACAAATCCCGCAGAAAGACAAATAAGATGTTTGTTAGACAAACGAGTTCAGTTGTAGTATTGTGCGTGATCTGTTCGACAGTTTTTTTTGTGGTTGTCAAAATGACAGGTTTATCTTCCAGTGTCATCAAGAACTGCTGGCATATTAGTTCTTTTCACAGCATGATTGTATATATCACTTCTAGTTAAAGAATGTTTTAATTGAAATCTCCATAAACGTAACATACAAGGGACACAGTCTGTATGCAGTAAAATTATATGATTGTTCTTACTTTTTTTGAACTGAATTACAAATTCAGAATGCATATTGGTAAAAACTATTTAACTATTACATGTAGAATAAAAATATATGTGACAAATTGATATTGTACATTACTATTCAGTCATTGTGTTGTGTAATCGTTGTTCTGCTTATATGAACATTCATTCTAAAAAATTGAGGACTATTTAGAACTTTGTATTTCACTTCCCTACTGCACTGCCAGTAGAAAAGGCAAAAACCACTGGTTGAAAGTTCTGCTCTGCATCAATTGCTGATGTCTTTCAATCAAAACACAACAGCTAGTCCAAAGACAGAGTTATCATTTTGTCAATTTGTTCACCATAAATAATGAAACAAAACAGTCTTCTATTTTCAAAAATATTATTGGTTATGCTTGTGCTTTGTAATGGTTGTGCCTCCTGGATTGGTACATGTAGTTAAAGCTAATTACAAACACACTGCCAAAACAGGTGACAAGGTTCAAGATGAACTGATTGCATTAATAGGTTTAATTCATGCTGAAGTTCTTTGCTGTTAAAGACTTGTTTTGGACCTCTGCTGAACTTGTCCAGCTGTGTTGAAGTCCCAGGTGTCGCCATCATTTTGCAGAATCATATAGTTTGACATCATCTGGCCCTTGATAATTCATCAGAAGTCAGTATCACCAATGTTTTGCAGTTTTAGTTTTGCAGACAAAGACTTTAAATGTATGAGTAAACAAGTTTTTGCCCTTTATTAGCCCAAAACTAAGAAGCTTTGCATAACATTAGATTGTATGTATGTATGTACATGTGGCTGATCAGAGGGATTACATAACATCAAAACCCGACCCTTTCGTTAACTACATCTTACTGTAGTTCACGCTGAGTACATAAAATAATGTTTAACAGTTATTCCACAGACACATGTTGGATACAATCTTTTAAATATCGGAGCACCAAGTTGGTTTACATGGACATATCGTAAGCTCATATCCAAAAAGCATGAGTGTCCAGAATATTATTTTGATAAACACCAAACACCAGACTTTGTTTATGTTGAGGTTTTAAAAGTCAATCTATGTACATGTACACATGGTCAGTTTTCATGTTTGGACAAACTACCGGATATATAGGATCATTTTATACAGTCATGTACTATGAGTAGAGAGGCAAACAGATTACCAGAACTTCAGTATCCAGGGTTTGGCAATTAGTAAACTTGTAATAATTATATCAATTGAAACTTTTAATTAAGCTTCCATAATTGGACACTATTGTTACTAACAATAGTTTATTTTAACTTACAATTGACTTGTGTTTTATCTATTGTATTTGAGCAATTCTTAGTTTGAATTACTGTTTGCATACATGTATATATTATGCACATTTAATAATGTGGACATAAGATAGGATTTTAGAACAGGGTCAACAAAGATGTTGCCCTTGTTACATATTTTCATGTTTGGCAGGAACAATTACTAGGAACTCTTATTAATAGTATCTAGGCCTAAAAGAAGTAAATATTTATAAATATAATTATATATTATATACAATGTAAAGTAAAATTGTAATACGTCTTGATCATATTCAAAACTACATATTGTATTAATTAAAAGACATTGTTCGCAAACCTTGGGGTCACAACTTAGCAAGAATGCAATTATATTTGTTTACTTGTTTGATAACAAGAGCATTTTATTTGGTTTTATTTTAAAAACTTTTACTTACAAACTTGTAAGAAAATGTTCTACTCTTGGTAGTGTATGTTTTTAAAGGTATTTATTTTAGAAATGCAGCCTTTTAGCATGTAATTACTGTGTGAAGAAAAATAGATTTCTCTTGGAATAATCAATGAATGACTCACAATGAATTGGTAGTGGAAAGAGACATGTTTTCCATATAAGGGTGAAAGTATTTGTTATATGGTCCTTAAGGTATTTATTATGCAAGGTAGATTAGCAAGAGTTTTCACAAATGAGTCATTGGGGTTTTAGCTCACATACTATAGATAGCAAGCCGTCCCTTTATTTCGCTATTTCCGGGCCGGGAATGGAAGATTCCTTGGTTTGACCGTGTGGCATTATGCAGATGGAGAACGGGGCTAGAGCAGAAGTAAAGGGACTGCAGTCATTTCATAGTAGTTTTAATTCCTAATCGCCACAGTGACTAGAAGTTCCAATTGCTCGCTCGCGGCTTTGCTGCTCATTTTTCACTGATAAACTGGTCTGAGGAAAAGGAAGAGATGACTCGTAGTCTACGAGATTGACAGATTGACAGATGTATCGCCAACTGACCAAAGGTAAATTCTGTCACTGTGGCGACTAGGAATTAAAACTACTATGAAACGACTGCAGTCCCTTTATATCTGCTCTAGCCCCACTTCCCCATTTGCGTTACGCCATGCGGCCAAACCGAGAAATCTTCCATTCCCGGCCCAGAAATAGTGAAATAAAGGGACGGCTCGAAGTCTAACATACTATAGTTGTTACTTGATTATTTTTTTTTACGGCATTGTACATTGAGTGATTGAGAATATATACTGCGGGCTGAATCATGACACAGCAAAGTATTGCAGCTGTGTGTTTGATTGGTCTTGAGGGATATCAGGAATATTGTAACAAGTAACCTTTTCTGCCCGTATATACTTGTAAACTCTCCCTATATTATCCACACAAAAAAGGATTTGGCAAGAAGAGTATACAGCTAATGATCACGTACAACAATTTTCTTAAAAGAAATACAAAATTCTCCCAACCTGTTTGCAAGGAAGCTATATAGAGACATTTTGGGAGAATTCAGCAATACATCTTGTTCATATTGTGTGTGGCCAATAGGGTTTAAGAAATATAAAAAAGATTAATAAGAAATTTTATTAAAATAGTCAGCCCTTTCACTCAAAGTTTGGTTTAGATGGCAACAAGTAAGTTTTTTAATTGACACAGATTTAAGACATAATTTACGGTATATAAATCAAATGTTCCCTAATCACTTACTGTAAAATTGGATAAATCCATGAAATCTTAGCAAGAGTTACATCTTGCCAATGATTCATCAATGACTATATCTGAGTACTGGTACTGCATTTGCAAATATTTTCCTGCTATCAGCTGCTATAGATATGCCAGGTCAGATGCTGTTTGCAAAATTTTGAGAAAAATTCCAAAAATCTTGGAGCTACATGACTGTATGTACATGTATAGCCTGCCTTAAGTTTATAAATTAAAGTTACTTATCGCAATGCAGCTGGGGCTGTTTTTGCCACCTCCAAAATTTAAATAAAAATATAATTTATGTTAGTATTAATGAGATTGTTTCATATTAACTATTAAGGACAAGAAGAAAGTTTCACTGGGTTTAAAAAGTCGATTACCCTCAGTCATTTGAGGCAGTACACATGTACCAGCCAGACCTTGCAAACATTAAATGTTTTTCTGTTTATCCTGCAGGAGTTTCAGAGGATATACCAGCAGTTTTTTCCATTTGGTGATCCATCCAAGTTTGCTGCATTTGTTTTTAAAGTCTTTGATAAGAATTCAGTGAGTGAATATCTTTGACATTTTTGGGTAATACTTTTTGGGGGGCAATGCTTTTTTTAACAACCAGTAGTTTACCTTAAATGACTTTGAGTTGTTGTTCTTAATTGCTTCAACAACTTTCAAATGAGCCTTAACTGGTCCTTTTAAAACAATTTTTTTGTGTCTACATGTTGTTAACACATCTTAGAAACATGTAGTTTTATTGTTCCAAAAGAGTGTTTCATCAGTTAAAATTATTAGAATGTCTGAGACAAATCTGCATGTGTGAATAAAGCGGAATTCTTTTTAATATATAAACTGCAGTGTTTTACAAGGATTTCTACCACCGAGAAATGTGGTATCTGAACACACGTAAAAATATGATATTTTTACATGTGAAAATACAATATTTTTACATGTGAAATTATAAACCAATCCTATTTCTAATCAGTAATTTGTGATGTAATGGTAATGTAATGGTTTTGGTTTATGGAATGGCTGATTCTTGTTTATATAATAAACAG
>JAOBRG010235761.1:0-16908 GCA_027574985.1 Umimayanthus nakama | reverse complement strand
AGAAGAGAAGAGAAGAGAAGAGAAGAGAAGAGAAGAGAAGAGAAGAGAAGAGAAGAGAAGAGAAGAGAAGAGAAAAGGAGGAGAGAAGAAATGAGGAGAGATGAGAAGAGGAGAGGAGAGAAGAGGATAGAAGAAGAGAGGAGAGGAGAGGAGAAAAGAAAGATAAGAAAAGAAAAGAAAGGAAAAGAAAAGAACCCACGTTTTTTAATTGAAGAACAAAAAAATCTTACCTCGCTCGGTTTCACTCTGCTCACGGTTGTGCATTCCAGAAACTGCGGCCTTCAAGTTGTGAACCTTACAAAGTATTCTCTCGCAGATGGACGCACTGTGTTGGTCTAAAAGGGGTGAAACATTGCGTTATATATATTCTAGACATTACACTGGATCAACCTAGAAATGCAACAGAAGGCTATTTTGCATATTTCACATCCACAGGGTCACTTGAACATGATACAATAAATGTTCCAAAATCTACCTTTGAGAAGTTACACACAACACCAACATGGAAACGAGGCTTAGAATAAACATTTAACGTTTAGACCTAGTCGTAACAAAAACATAACTAAAGATACACTTCAAATAGTACTGACCGTCTATACCGAAGATTTTCCCGGCTTCTGATTGGTCCATTCCAATCTTCGGAACATTTTCGAAAAATCCGAACGATTATCGATTAGCAAAAAACCCGATAATCTCTGACGTCATGGGACCCTTTCGACCAGATGTTCCGAAGATTGGAATGGACCAATCAGAAGCCGGGAAAAATCTTCGGTTTAGACGGTCTTCGTGGTCCGACAGTACTACTCACTCACACAAACAGTGATTTCTTGGCACTTTCTACCTCTATATCTTTAACAACACAAGTATTTAAAAGTATTCACAACTTATTCCATTTGTTGCCTTGAAGTTTATCAACACGCGTACCGTGCATTGACAGCATAGTTTCATCCAGGACGCCCCTGCAAACGCTGGCCATGGAAGGTCCCCCTGATGGCTGTTCTGACCTTGAGACGGCACTCACTGAAGTTTAGAGACAGTAAGCCAGTTAGCTTTAGCTGCTTATTACACTTTCAATTCATTATATAAACGACGTATTTTGGAGATTTGGCTGTATTTTTGTACGTACGTATGTATTAAAACTGTATGTTTGTTACTGTGTATAAAATGTAAGTAAGTATGTATGTGTGTATGTGAAAAATATTATTTATTTAAAGAGTGTAATACGTGAAAGTGTCTGATAAGCTTGTGGCCTTCGGTGAGCACTTAACCCTCTTCCTCTGTCAGTGTTCCGTTTTACGAGTATTTAAAGCTCAAGCTAGACAGATCAGAACAAAGTTGAAGCGGACGTTGAAATCACCAAGAATCGAAGCGGGAACCTTCAGCTCCGAAGGTGTGTGTAAGATGTTTGTTTAAGCTTTATATCACTCTGTTCAGCAGCCTATCTATACAGTATATCAGTATTTATTAAATATAGTCAAATGGTTATGCGATTTCAAGCAATTTGATTGGTTCGGTGGTAACCGGTTAGCAGCTCATATTCTAGTGATTGACTATATACGGAAAACGCATGGTTGTTAGGCTGTCATGTGACTTTTGATCCAACGGAAACGGAAGTTATTTTTGAGTCGGTGGCTTCTTCAGACACACAATTTATTTTCAAATAAATATTTGCCGGTGAAAAATAATTTGTTGTTTTATTTAATAAAACGGTATTTAATAAAACAATTATTCTACTCAACCTTCTGGATATTAGTTAATTATAACAGATTCACGCTCTGCGCTCATCTGTTATTTAACAGCTAATATTCAGTGCGGTATCGTAGAATAATTGTTAAACAACACGAGTCAGCAGAAAACAAAAAATCTTAAACTACATCAAAACAAGATAAAAAACAAAGTGATCCGAGGAAAGCAACTGCAAAAATTTACCATTTTCCAAAGGTGAAGGCGGGAGAAAACAATCTGCGTTGCTTGAAGGACTATTGATGCTTGCATCCAAACCATCAACAACATCTGATGCCTCTGACCCTCGAGTGCGATACTTGGCGAAGATACTTTCTGCCTTTGTAAAATCTGTTAAATACAACAAAAAACTCAGAACTTTATTCAAAACTTAAACGAGACAAAAAATTACTTAAATACCAGTGTGTTGAAATTCGCAACCGCTTCTAAAATCGCGGATTAAAAGCTGAATATCATATTAAGACTGTTAACATGAAGGGGGTCATCTGAAGAAAACAGGCCGTTGAAACATCGCAATAGTGCTTATTTTTAAATATTTGTATAGCTGTTGTCTTTTAGCGTAATTGAGTAGGCTTTTCACTAAAATAGAAACCAAAAATATATTTGGTTGTGGTATGATATTTTAATTCGGCGTTGTCTCCATTATAATAATAAAAAAAAAAAAATTAAGATTTGTATTGCGCAAAATACATGTAAACATATGATCAAATGCGCATTACATAAAACGTGTTAGACCTCTCCTAAATTTCTCAAACGACAAGTTATGCGTAAGATTCGATCTAATTTTCGAAAACTAGCAAGATGTCGTCATTTTGAGCGTATCTGCACGACGCATATTGATACTACGCGGCGGTGAGAACGTAACTATTAGATTGAAGCATTTACAATACACCTTGCGTTGATTTGCTATAATAGTATTTTAGTATTTGACAATTAATTCTCTGAAGTCGAGGTGAAAAGCAGCCGAATAAGTCACCAATATGCGAAGAATGGAGTGAATATTCAAAAGTCACTGTTCACCGAGATTGAAGAGAGTGACTGTATTAGCACGCACAAACTTGGTGACACACACAGCAAGCTTTTTCCTCTGTTTCCTCTGCAAAAAAGGGAGTTTACGCCGGCCATTGCTTCTCTCTGAAAGTTCTCCATCTCTCGGGAAGTGGACATTCTTTGTTAACCAGAGATGGCGATGCAATCAGATTTCTTCAAGCTTTTTCTTCTTTTTCCTCTGCAAAAAGGGAGTTTACGCCGGCCATTGTTTCACACTGAAAGCTCTCCACCTCTCGGGAGGTGGACATTCTTTGTTAACGAGAGATGGCGATGCAATCGGATTTCTACAAGCTTTTTCCTCTTTTTCCTCTGCAAAAAAGGGAGTTTACGCCGGCCATTGTTTCACACTGAAAGTTCTCCACCTCTCGGAAGATGGACAATCTTTGTTAACGAGAGATGGCGAAGCAATCAGATTTCTTGAAATACCAACGTCACCGAGTTTTTACATGCTAATCAACTGATATCAGCATCCGACATGTGTGTTTTTCTTCTAAAAACTCTGCAACTATATATTCCTACCGTTACAATAAAATAAATTGTTGACTTGGCAGAGCAGTTGTGAGTACAAACCTTGCTTTCTTGGAGAGGATCCGCTCTTGTTCCGAGATGAGAGCGATGATAACCCCAGAGTTGACATTCTCCTGTGGTATACAACTACGTCATTGATTCTGTTTATATTTGTTTTAAAAAAGAGAACCTTCTACAGTACAGAAATTTAATTAAGTGATATCTGTTGATAGAGAAACGTCCAGGGTACATAAAAACATTTAATTATGTTGACATTTGTCAAAGAGAGCCTCGTACGGTAAACAGAAACATTGAATTTTGTTGATACCTGTTAAGGAGAATCGCCTGTGGTACATAAGACAATGAACTCTGTTGATATACATGAACGTTAAGGGAAACTATCTGCGGTACATAACATATCGAATTAGTCAACATTTGTTAAGGAGAATCGCCTGTGATTTATAATACATTGAGTTTCTGTTGATGTATATGTACATACATGTTAAGGGAAACTATTTGTGCTACATGAGTGCATCGAAATCTACAGCTCTTTGTCAGAGAGGCCGCTGCTTTCAACTTTTATAATTCAACCTTTGGTTTTCAAGATGTTCTAATCATTAAAGGTTTTGGCGTCTCTGAGAAACACCAACGCTTATACGAGGGGTATTATCTGGATCCTCAAGATTCTCCAAATGGTTAAGGATAAACGGTGCCGTTTGACATGGAAGCAGCTTTGGACTTCGTAATGGGTTTCCCTGGTAACAATTAAGTTTTGATAAAGAACTGTTATTAAGCTAGCGGTCATTTGACAACTTGTCCGACATCTCAGTAAGGCTTAACTATACGAACGCGCTTTCTTTGTTTTTTCTTTCTTTCTTTGTTAAAGTTTGCGTTCTTTAACAATAGGGTTTGGGTTACTTATATTGTCTTTTATCTAATGGCATCTTTCGTTCGTAGAGTTAAAGACGACCCCGACATCTCGCCGCCAGCTTGGATGTTTTTCCCATGCATTTTCCTTACTACCCACCTGCCGGCCGGCGAATCCAGCTTGAAATCTTTCTCCCATTTGTCTTCTGCGTCGTTGAAAGGGTCCTCATCCCCCGTGACGCCGTCGCTATCTTCCCCTCGCTGCTGGTAGAGTTCCCTCATCTGAACTAGCCGACACTCAAACTTCTCCAAACTCCATGTGGTCGTCACTCCGCGCTTTGTGTCATTCAAACGAATTCGAGTTTCACTCTGTATGAGCAAAACAGACGTTAACTCCGATGACAAGAAACTTATCTAACTATCAGTTTAAAAAAAGAAATCCGACAATGCTTGTTCAGAAATTAAATTTAAAGTCTAATAGTATTATTGAAATCCCAAGACTATTCCAAGCGTAATTGATATATTTACACCAGTAATCCAAAATAAATCTCCTAGTGTAATTTTCCATTTATAACAACTGTTCAAAAACTTTAGTTATTTAACAATCTAACTGATACCTCCCTAGACTAGCATTACGCTATTTGCAGATTAGTTGTGTTTTTGTATTTCTCCGTTACAAGAATACCGATAGATTGCGAAGCTGTTGGTCTTGCGAAAAGGCGGAAATTCCATTTCTGGCGGAGAAAGAGGTTTTAAAAATTTGGTTTCTGGCGCCATGTTGAACAAGTTCAAAAGAAAAGACTGGGAGAGGGTTTTTTCCGAATAAAACAATTGAAACTAATTAAAACAATACCTTATCATTCACAAATATGTCATCGCGACTGAACGTCTGCAGAAAGAAACAAAACATATAATTTAAATAAATAGGTAAATTACTAAAACAATTTAACTCTGGGTTGGCGCTGATGCCATGTTTTCGGGCAACTAGGTATAAGCAATATTCAGAACTATTTTGGAGCTAACAGGTACGATTTCAGATTTTACTTTTGGTAGAGATTAAAGGAGCAATCAAAAGCTTACTAGTGCACCTGTAAAGACCTTCTTTGGGCCTATCTACCTTATTGTATTGGTTGAAAGAGGGGTTGAGTGGCAAAAACTGGAAGTTTAGGTGCGGGACGTTCTTCCTCTAAATAATTTTAGAAGGTCTGTTGTTACGGGCAGTCTTTCAGGACCTGGTGCAACTCAGTTCTACGGGAGTAACATTAGATTCACGATCACCAAGCATGGACAAAACAGAACTGATGACAGTTGGTTTCTTAAAAGGAGGCTTACAATGTGTTTGTTGAGGCTCTGTCCAATCTTGTTGGCTTCCCTGAGGGACATGGTGATTTTCAACAGTTCCTTCTTGTTCTCATCTGTTGATGCAATTAGACAGGTTAGACTTAACAAGCCTCTACTCTGTAGACACCAACAATGGCAATGGAATGGACATATTTTGAGGAAAGAAAGCACTAATGATGCCAGGATAGCGCTTATGTGGCAACTACCAGGAAGAAGAAAGCGAGGAACACCAAAAGATACATGGAGAAGGATGGTGGAGAAGGAGCGAAACCAACCTGGATGGTTTAGTTGGGAAGAAGCTGCACAAGTGGCGATGAAGAGAGCCGATTGGGGGAACTTTGTCAATGCCCTATGTGACACTTGCGGCAAAAAGAAACAATGATTATGTGACACTGTAGAACTACAGAACGGTTTTGCGTCGACTGACGAAAGAATAGTGTTCACCATAGAACATGCCCGGCTTATTGCGTTTTAGTGAATTTCGTCATCTGTCAAAGTTCTGGATTCTGTGACCGAAAGCTAGAAAACCACACAGCCAAAGAATAAAAATACTCCCTCCCCCCTTAAGGGTAAGCATCTGCATGAAGAACGAGTTTTTATTAAACAACAAAAGGTCAAGTGCATCATGTCTTCATTGTATTTTCACGGTGAGAAAGCTATCAGGTGTCAACATTCCAGCTGATTAGAAGGAGTGTTTGAAAACCACACAACTAAATCCTCCAGGCGTTCAACATTGACACTGACGCTCCTGTGCTTGTGGTTAGATCGTAAACTTGAATTCTTTCTGGTCGGGATCTTGTCCTGGTTTGGTTTCAAACACATCCATAAGTAAATTCCCGTGCTCAAGTTTTTCCTTGCAGCAGCTGATGCAAATGCATCGTCCCCAAGCGATTCTCCTCGGCCTTTCGTTCCGCGGTTACTCAGCACTTCATTTTCAAGATGGCGGACGGCAAAGCTTGCCAAAGGTAACCGCGCCGCCGAACGTGCCAAACAACATGCCGAAAAGTTGACTGGGGACGAGGCTAGCAATGCAAGTGGCTAAGTCGAGCATATATGGCGTTCTTACCTTTCTTCCCGATACTGCTGAACGAAGCTCGGAACTCTTCTTTCATTTTCTCTCTTTGTTTCTGTGTGGATGACAAATTCAAAGTCAAAACTGACGAAAGGCAATTTTTCACTAAGTAAAAACGTTTGCCGATGCGTAGAGACAAAAAGAACCGCACTTCCTAAGAGCAATGGCAGTTATCGAAACTCTAAAACATTACTTTTTAGACATACCGATCTAACCCCAGTTCAAAGAGCCGGTGGAAAAAACTATCCACTTGCCGAAAATGTGACCTAAACTGGAAAAGGAATTGCGCAGTTGGTAGCTCTTTCCACTGTTCAGGCAGATTAATTAAAGATTTTTTGTACGAAAAGAAAATGTTACCTTCTTAAAGATAGAATAAACTACAGGTTGACTTGTTTCCAAAAGTTAGCACTGAAATAAATTCCATTTCAGAGCTACATGACAAATGGAAGTATATATGCTGGTAAGTTGGTAAGGAGAACAACGTGGAGCCAGCTGTTTGGTGGAATGGGATGATGACACATGGCAAAAATTATCATTTATGGAGTGGGACTAATATAACTTACTTCAGCTTTTATGATCAGTTTCGTTTATCACGAATCTCCCCTCTAATAAGTGTTTTTGACTGCCTTTTTAAACTGTTATACAGCGTACGTGAAGAAATCATGATTTTTGTACTTATTTACTGAGAGGACAACCAAATACCCGCTGAACAACTGTATTACGGTCCCGATTCAAAAATGAAGCTTGATTTGTCAAAATGAGTGCTTTAATACAGCTTCAGCGGTTGTACTTGGGGTAACAGACTTGCCGCTCGTCTTACAACTTCTATAATTATTGACACTTTCAAAAGATATATCAAAAAGTACTAACCAAGCCATTATCTTTGGAATTGTGATCACTTTTGCTTAAAACTTTAACTTTTTTTGTGTTGCGCTGTGCTAATAATTCACAGTGTAAACGAAGACGTTATTCATGCTTTATCAGTAACAACGTATCCTAAATATTTTGTGGTACCTTGGCTTCCTTTAGTTTGAGAACGTCTTCTTGCATTTTCTTCTTTTCTTTCTCAAGTTCGGAGATGATCCTCACTTGGTTGAGTTTGGTCTCTTCGAGAGCCTGAAACAAACAAAAAGGAACCGATTCCAAATTTAACTAAGGGCTGATTTGCGGTATGACTTCACAACCGATCATTTCCACCGCTCGAAAAAAATTTCATAAACAAAAATAGTTTCTGCTACAAATGATTAAAGCAGGACCCTGCTCTAAAAATTGCGATTGAGGTACGGATGGATAAATTTTGACGACGACTGAAGCGGGTTACAGTTAAGATTGCTGAGTGAACATAGTTGTGCACACGCCTTGATCAAATGCCCTGAGTAGGCGTGAAAGGTTTTGTTACGAGAAACAGTTTTGTTAAGAGAAACAATGAATCTACCTCTTCAAAAAAAATGGAATACTTCTATTTACAGTTAGCTGAACATGACACTGCTTACGCAAGCTTATAACAAAAACGCAAAATATGAGGTGACATTGTCATTTACAAGTGTTTACATTTTGAGTGTAAACTGTAAGCTGTATGATAAGTTGGAAAAGAATAAAAGCAAGTCTGGCATTAGAGGGGGGATGAATGAATAAACTAAAAGCAATCTTTTATTATTGTAATTTACTATGCTACAGTACACGTTAAACAAACTACTTGCAGTGCCTTTTCGTATACAAGTACTATATTTTACATTGTCCACAAGCGCAATAAACGAGAAATGTTAAGGACTGAACTATCGGAAAACTGTGCTACATACAGTCATTAAAAAAAAAAAAAAAATCAGGAAAGACAAAAGGCAACGCCAAGTGTAACTGAAATAATTTTAAAGTCGTTTAATTAAAGCTGGACGGGTATTCTTTTACTTTTTTTGAAGTTGACGAGAAAACTTTTCATTAGATTTTCTCTATATTTCTTAGTGTAATACTTTGGTTTTGGAGGGATGTACGGCGAAACAAAGAAGGAGAAATTATTGCAATTTTAGGTTGCTTAATTAGTGTTTCAGGGTTCTCCCCAATGCGTTTTAGAGTGGTAAAACGCCCTGCTATTTTATGAATTTTTTTGGTACGTACATTTAAATACAATTTAATGATATTGTTATGCAAACCCCCCCCTGACACAAACTTCCACGCCCTTCTGGGGAGAACCCTGAGTTTAGTGGAGAAGTACTTAATACAGCGTTTATGGTACGCTTAAAAGTTTGCATATAAAAGATTCCTTTTATTTTTAATCTTGTATACGGCGCAAAAAGAAGGTTTTAACCGGGTCTATTGCTCTACAATAAACTTACTTAGTAGGTATGGGACGTCTCTTACCTGTTTAGCTGCCAGCGCTTCCATCTGAAGTTTCTTGCGGTTATTGAGAATTTCTTGTTCCAGTAGCTGCATAACGCATATGTCAATCAGAAAAGAGTTCTGGGTTTTTTCTTTAGGAAGTTTTACAACATGTTTGAAAGAAATGAGGTGAAGTAAACGGTGTTGTTGTCGAATATTGTCTTGAAAACGAAACAAGAGCAAAACTTAGGAAATGGAAAATGAGAGTAAGTATTGGCCTCTATATGTATTACACAACACAGAAATGACTTTCGGTAAAACATCCATATCAAAACTCTTTTAAGTTTATAAAAGTAGGCAAAGTTACTTTATTGTTAATGAACGATTTCCTACCATTCGATGAGCCTGCAATTCAGAAATTTTCTCTTCAGCGGACTGGCTTGATTTCTCAGCTTCTGCTTTCTTAACATTAACTTCCTCCTGTTATGGAAAACGAATCAATTTCTGGACAGTCAGCACCAGTATTCGCTAACAACTGACGATATAGGCTAATCTTTCCTGATGACATTGTTCATTAGCAAACGCATTTATCGAGAGAAGCAGTTATTCTGACTAAGAACTGAATTCAGAACCTAAAAAAGCTTTTCAAACTTATTTTTACAGCTTTTTACGTATAATTTTTGAGAATATATTGGCTTTCAAAAATGTACAAAACAGCTGGGTGGCAAAATTTCTAATAAGCCATACAGTTGCCGTAAAGACACAAAATGCATCTTGAATATAGGTTTGAAATCATCTGACAAAACTTATTTTTCAAAGCTATATCATTATTGACAGCTGCTCATTAAGTTGCTCAGTAAAAGACTTAGGCACCTATGTTACTGGAAATGTTGATAATGAGGTCAGAAAAGATTCGCCTATAGTTTCCTTATTATCATGAATTTCCGAACAGAAGGTAACAAAGATGCAACTATCACCAAGAACGTTACATAACAGTAGTCCTGTAAACTGCGTGTTTGTTTCTCTTAATATAAAAGTGTTTTGTATAAGGAAATTTAGGTATCCAACTAGCTCCTAAATTAGGTAAATGTACGATAAACGACGCTAAGATAAAGTTTCAATCTGTAGTCGAACAAGATGAATGTGCGAGGTTGTCACATTCGGTAAGATCTCAATTGCAAAAGGTCCCGGATTCAATCCCCGGCCTGATTGAGGGTTGAACACCGTCAGTGGGCAGGTACATTAAAAGAACCCACACACTTCTCGATAGGAGTATGCTAATGCTAATGTTGTAGACTGTCATCTCCTTCCCTACAAAGGGAGCCAGACCTAGAAGGGGCCACGTGTCCCATTGCCTGTGCTCCCTTAGAATTTATAGTGTAAATAAGATGAGACCAGCGAGACTTCTGCTGATGTGACGTCATACATGCCCTGCAAAGAACCGTGTTCATGTCGGACAACTCACCAAGCAACTCTGTAGCTCGTCTAACCGCACTTCATATTCGGCCCTCTGCGACTTCAGTTTGCTTTCAGCTTGTTCCTGCAATATGCAAAATCAGATTCAGTAAATCTAAAAAGTGAGTTTGTGTGTGTGCATGTATGTATATAAGTTAGAGACTAACTTTTTAGCAAATTTCAGGAAATCCTCTCAAATTAAACATGGATTCAAAGAGTAACAACAGAAACAAACAAGAGAAAACAAAGAAAAAGGATAATAAGTTAACACTTCTCTGCAAAAAAACCTTAAGTTTTGACTGTTTGTAAACAATAAACGTAGAATTTTGAGAAAGTTGAAGGCTCTTGGAACGAAAACGAGTTTCTTTTGCATAGTTTCTTTTACCTTCTCTTTTTGAATTTCCCTCATAACCTCTTCTTGAGCTTTGATCCTTGCCTCTTCCCGTGCTTCCTCGCGCGCCTCCTCCAGCTCGGCCTGAAGTCTACGGAGTATGCGCAAAACAGCAGGTTATGAAAACTGTACACGAAGGAAGCTGGGATTTAAAGAAGTCTTAAATTTTATTAAACAAAATAAAGTACTGAATTCGGAACAAAATATACGAACCGAATGTGAATAATCAACATCACTCAGCATAGCCAAACCCATTTCCAGATAGAATTACTGCTTAGAGGAGGAGGCTAGTAAACACGGAAAGTAAGCAAGTCCTTCATACATGAAAAATATCTTCAAACTTTGACAACGAAAAAAGATAATTCTTATGAACAAAACTTAAGACCTCAAGGATAAATTTTGGCAAATTTAAGATTTTGGCAAATTTAAGAGCTTAAAAATCCAAAATCCAAATTAAGATTTATAAAATTCCGCGGGAACCTAGTGATATTACAATCTCTAGACACTCCAGCTATTTTATGAGTCTTCGCTAAGAGCCAACGAGGAAACGATGTACACCTTATTACAGAGATATTGTACCAGGAATGGCGTCACGTACCTAGCATTCTGTGCGGTAGCAAGCTCGTTCCTTGCAAACTCAAAGTCCTTCACCACACCAACGTCGCTGGAAGCGCCTTCAGTCACCGCTCCATTGGTCAGCAGTTCTCTTCGACGTTTCTTTACCTCGATAGGATGATTAAACCTGCAGATTGTTAATGAAAGTATATTTAAGACCACAAGGACGTGCTAACGATAACTGATTGCGAACAAGAAGCTTTAATATGGAATTGTCTTTTCAACTCCCAGAATGTAGCAAACATATGTCATCACATGATTTTGAATAGCTCAGCATGTTAAGTTTAGTGTTAGTTTTGAGAAAAAAAAGAAGAACTGCTTTCAGGGAAACTATGCGTGCTTGTAATCGAAGACGATTTAGATATCTGTACTGTATCTGTATTAACAAACTACCTACCTAACTTAATATTTAAAATTATAGGCAGCTGTTCAGCTTCAAAACCACTTTGCTTTACCTACCTAAAGAAATGATCCCCTCCTATGACGATGCGATCACCCTACGAAGGCAATGTAAAAATCTGGTAAGATGAGCTGGGACGATGTTTTACTTTACCTTTTAATCTTATTTTGTACATTAAATAAGTCGACAGAGAGTTTATTCCTGTCTTTTATACTTCCAGTTTCCTTGTTATAAATAGGCCGATAGATAGATGGATGGATAGACAGACAGACAGTCGAATTTTGACCTTGTCAACTTTTACCTATTTGAGGGTAGTGTGGAAGTAGCTTTGTTTTGAACGATGTTCATTCTTAAATATTTGTACCGTAAACCATCTATTTTAATATTCATGGGATATTTAGAAAACTTACAGATGTTTAGAAATGCTTTCATAAGTTTGGTAATACTGATTTTCGTACTTTGGGTACAAATTTCAGTGTATATATTGAAAACTTCTGGTATGAGCTGTTTTCAGCCACCAAACTGAGCACATTCAAAGGGAAACAATAGCGTGTGCCATATAGAACGGGGATGTGGACACGGTGAGTTATTTCAGGACGCAATTTCAATTCCCTTGAGCCCGGTTGTCCTAGAAAGGTTTAAATTTAACGCAAGGTTAGGCGAACTCGAAACGTTAAGAAAACTGATTTCTTCGTCTAGCAATGCGTCTTTTTACACGTATTATTGAAGCACACCCCAAGGTAGACTTGCGAGCAGTCCTTATATTTTCTCTTGAGTTCCTGGAGCCGCGGAAAGACATCGCGAACGCTGGCGCGCGGAAACCTAGGCGAGGAAAAACAAGAGAAGCGATTTCCTACTTTTCTCACTTCTCTTGTTTTCCTCGCCTAGATTTCCGCGTGCCAGCGTTCGCGATGTTTTTCCGCAGCTCAACGAACTCAAGAGAAACAATAGGGGCAGTTCGCAGTCTAGCCCCAAGGAAATCCATTGACATAAACCCAATATAGCAGCCTAAAACAATTTTTAACGAGCTAAGCCCTATGGCGGATTAAAAATCTAACCTCGGGTTAGAGCTTCGAGCAACAGGGCCCTGGTACCTAGCGATTGTAAAACAGTGAACGCTTCCTCTGTTTGATAGACGCATGAAAGGCTCCAATCTGCAGGATTTCTATTTTAACGAGGCAAAGTCGATATGTTCATAGAATTTTCGAGATATCTTAAATTAGATATTTTTGAGAATCTGTCAAAAGATATTTCGGCAGTACTTGGAGATGTCTCCTATATATAAGCCAAAAGGCAGCGAAATTTGAATAAGTAGAATTCCTTTCTTAGCCTCAGCATAAAGCATTTTCTTTGCAAGTCGTTCTTACATTGAAGCCCTAGTGAAGTCTAAAGTCCTTTTAAAAAGGTTATTTGATTATACAGAGGAGCGTAACGCCGTAAGGCATTTGTCAGCTAGAAGAAGTAGTTAACTGTGACTGGCTATAAAAATGGAGATATAGAGACACTCATTAACTGTTGAGTACTACAAATTCATTTCAGCACTTACATGGTGCAGGACAGTTTCTTCTGGTATCAGTTGACCGTTGACGTAAGTTGCAGCATCATCTGAAATACGTCATATTTACGATATTGGTTGACTGTCGTATATAGCTATTTCAAAAAAGGTTGTCATAGTCAATACTGGAACCGAAAGGAACTTTGGGCACAATCATAATAAGCCTTAATGTACCCGTGAAGGTTTTTACAGTATGGCTGTGACATAATGATGAATCAGCAATCTATATTTTGAAGTTTTACTGCTATGACAGCAATAAATTATTTGTGCTACTTGAACCCCACAGTTCCTTTCGGTTCCAGTATCGACTATTTACTATGACAACCTTTTTTGAAATAGCTGTATAACTACATACATGAAAGATACTAAATGGGCGCCAAGCTGTATGTATTTATTTATTTACAGGATGTTTTTCTGCACCATCTCAGAAGAGGTAGTTAACTGTAACTGTGGTGTGTACGTTTCTTACTTGTTGAAGGTCTTAGCCAGCCGGCTGTAATTGGTTAACAAATATTTATGTCGGAGACATTTAATTGTGCCATCAATTAAAGAAAAAGTCGTTAGACACTGAGTCTAAGCCAGGTCTTTCTACAAAAATGGACGCCAACACGTGTTTCCTTACTAAATACATAATCCGACTAGGTTATAAATGGCATACATCTCTGGATGCGCTTGAATGAGCTGTATTAGTGTATGCGTTAATTGTTTTCTAATAAATGCAGTTTACATATTAACACCACTACTAAAATACCCTGTAAAACAACTATCAAAAACAGCCAACTAGCGACTCACCTATAGGCGAGATTGTGACCGTCTCTCCTTTGTTATTGATAGAACTAAGAAGAAAAAGCACCAAAATGATTTTTTATTATAATTCTAGCTGTTATTTGAGCGATTTGATCCCTAAATAACTTACTAAGGTTTCCGAAAAAAAACACAGTAACAACAACATTTAAAATAACGATAATAATAGTAATAATAATAAAAGTAAAACAAGAAGAAAGATGTTTCTACGAGAAGCCCACGTGGTATTAAATAGTATTCAGTGAGATCCGGCATAATTATGTATATAGGGGATATAATGTGAACGGATCAGTAAATTTGATAGTATTTAAGTACGCATGTATGGGAATGTATATTAATTAAATTTAACTTAAAAACCCTATAACTACATTTTATAGGAAATTTAGATTTGGTTGAAAGCTATTTGTAATTTATATACATGTAACAACTACTTATTGGCTGAGAGTGAGGTTTGTAAGGGTAACATTTACCTGGGCATGAAATGTAAAGCGCCGTTGGCCTAAAGAGTAACGTCACGAGGGCTGGAAAATATTGTTATTGTTCTGAGTCTTATAAGAATCAGAACATCTAACAAATTCCAGTAAGTATACTCATTCGAGAGTCAAAACATAGGCAATCACACAAAAAACTTGTCCTAACTTTCATCGTGGTTCTTTATATCACACCGAAGTCACGTTCTTTAGTTTCTCATTGCTTTATAAATCTTTGGAGCAGTGCTTACTGACCTTAAGAAAAGTATGTCACTCGAGTTCGAATACTGTGTGTTTGTTAAAACTTACTATTTGATAAAACAAATACAAAACGGTTTTCATGTGACACGACCTGATGTCAAAGCTTATACACCCGATCCGCTTGTAAACATTCAGTGACGTATTGTTATTTCCCTGCTACACCTTCGTGTCAGGCCATGTCGCTTGGAAACCTTCTTTATATTTGTTAAGTAGAAACTCACCAGTGCGAGTCGGCCACAAGAGCACCCGTCAACTGGATATCATGAATATCCTGAGGATCCTCGCAAACTTTCTGATGGCCGACAGATGTCACTCCTGTTAAATTCAGTTCAAAAAGCGCATATGATAACAATGTTTTTCTTACAGGTCTTGGTCAAAACCGAAGATTTTGTGGTTATTTTTGAAGCCGTTCTTCTTGAGGTAGTTAAAGAAGGGTCAGCTCTGAAAATTACAATATACATAAATAAACCGAGTTGAACAAAACGGAGAAATACGCTAAAACTATTGAAATATAAAGGTATTTACTATACAAGGTGTTTAAGTAAGACTTTTTATGGAGCTCTTTTACTAAAAGTGGAACCCTTTTGAACTACCTTAGGAAAATGCATTAATTCTTTCTTTTGTGAAGATTCTACAAATACTGTTTCCTTGCTCGAAGTGTTATCATTTTGAACTTTCTACAATCAATTCCCAAGTAAACTGAGAGTTTATCCCGCAACAAACTAGTCAAAAATTTTGAGCTACCTTAAGAAATTCTTTTGTTGTAAAGAGCGTATACACTAGCTTTCCCATTGCTCGAAGTGTCATCTTTTCGATGTTTATGGCATTTTACAAACAAACAATTTCCCAGACAACTGAGAGTCAATCCCGTAACACCCGAGTCAATAGTATATCAGACACTTACGCACCTTCTTTCAATATGTAGAGAAGCATTTCCGAGAGTTGGGGATCTTCATTCAAATTTACAAGGTTTGGTAACCTATTGTCAACTTTGAAAGAAATTCCGGCTTTCTGGAAAACGAGAGACAACAAGAATGCCAGTCAGATTGAGTGTTCTTACTTGTTTGGTAAGACCTAGCTTTCACTCTAGTACGAAAGCCAGGACAGTTACATGTACTTTTAAACCTGGAAAAGGAACTAAAGTATAAAACGGATGACATTTCATCGTTTTCCATAATCTTTTATCTTTTTCCATGACTTTTCACCATTTTCCATGACTTTGCATCATTTTCCACGACCTTTCATCATTTTCCGCGACCTCTCATCCTTTCCAATGATCTTTCATCATTTCCCATGACCTTTCATCATTTTCCGCGACCCCTCATCCTTTCCAATGACCTTTCATCAATTCCCATGATCTTTAATCATCTTCCGCGACCCCTCATCCTTTCCAATGAGCTTTCATCAATTCCCATGACCTTTCATCATTTTCCGCGACCCCTCATCATTTCCAATGACCTTTCGTCAAATCCCACGACCTTTCATCATTTTCCACGACCTCTCATCCTTTCCAATGATCTTTCATCATTTCCCATGACCTTTTTTCATTTTCAATGAACTCTTATCATTTTTATGACCTTTCATCAATTTCCACGACCTTAAAGCATCATATATGACGTTAAATCATTTTCCACGACCTTACACTTTAAAATATAACGCCAAATCATTTTCCATGACCATTCATTATTTTCCATGGCAATTTCCACGACCCTAAATCTTTTTCAACGTTCTTAAGTTTTTTCCTAAAATCTTGAATCATTTCCCTTAACCTTAAACTCATTTTCCATGACCTCTCATCTGTTTTCATGACCTAATATTGTTTTCCATGAACAAACATCTTTTCAAGGAACTTGAATCATTTTCCAAGACTAATAGGAATAACGCCAATAATCGAACACCATAGTCAGCTATGCAGTAAACTGTTTGACGCCATAGTAGCCGACCCCAATCATAAGCTACATAAATTACTGCCACAGAAAAATAATGCTGTTTATAATTTTCGATACAATCGTCCCTTTGTTTTACCGCGCGTTCACACCAGTAGGGCAAATAATACGTTCATAC
>JAOBRG010235650.1:0-16909 GCA_027574985.1 Umimayanthus nakama | reverse complement strand
TAAAGCGATGCAAATGATGTTCTCGCTTTACTCAACAAGGGATACGCGTATGCTGCAAATGATGACGGCCTAAATAAGGACAAAAAATCAATTTTTCCCGACCCAGTATATTCGATAAATAATGACCGGTCCCTAATTATTCATACTTGAGCAAAGAGCAGAGCGGCGCTCGGAAATTACAGAGCGGCGGTGCGCCACAAGCGCCGCGGTCTGGGGAGAACTCCAGTATGTACGTGTAAAAGGCAGTCTGTTATCGATGGGACTAAATTTAGTTTTTGTAAAAAATATGTATCACATTGTAGTACTGTAATTCCAAACTTGGAAGAAATTTTACTCCCCTAATGGAGTTAAATATTGGAGTCAAAACAACTCTTTTTAGAGTAGTTAAAATGACTTCTATTGGAGTAAAACTTACTCTCTCTTAAGAGTTAATTTTACTCCACCGATGAAGTTAAAATATTGGAGTTAAATTTACTCTAAAAAGGAGTTATCCTGTACCTTTTTCTTTAACTCCATTTTTGGAGTATAATTAACTCCCCCAAAACGAGTTCAATTTACTCTGAAATTAGAGTTATCCTGTACCTTTTTTTTAACTCCATTTTTGGAGTTTAAACAACTCCCCAAAAATGACAGTGTATCATTGACCAATATTGCAAGACAAAAGCAACGTTCTTTAAGTATGACCATAAGAATACATGGTATTACCTATCTAAAACTGAAGAAAGAAAGAAAAGTGTATCATTAACTAAAATACATTAAGAAATAGTGCCTCTTTTCTGTTGCTTTATATAGAAAGAGGCACATACCCTACTAACATTTCCGTCAGTAACGCTGAAAATAAAAATTATTTTCTCTGCATCATTTTAAAAGACGAATAAAGATTTTTTGGGAGATTCTGCCAGTTTTACAAAGAATTCGTTTCTTGAGTCATTACAAAGAGTACATTTTGAAAGAAAACGAATTTCATCTTCTACTAAATCTCTACATGCAATGTGGGCAATATCTCACATTTGCTGGTGTTTTTGGTATTGCGTACCTCCCAGTTTCTATTTTTAATTTGAAAGAGAGGGATTTCTGAAGGGTGCTCGTGTCTGCGAAACATCTAGACGCCTGCCTTGTCCTACTTCTTAGTGTGGTAACCACACCGACGATAAATCGCTCAAAATTGCTCCAAATGGCCCCAAACTACACAAAACAGAAAAAGAGTTAGGTCAGTTTTGTTTCATTATTCATAACAGTATCATATATTTTTAAAGAAATCGAGTTAATTCCCATACAAAGTCTTATAAATCACCCGATCCAGGAGTTCCCATACAAAATCTTTATATATGTGTAAATGCGTTAACACAAACTGTAAGCTTGGGCTGCCTGTGGTTAAACTGACCCACAGACCCTCCAAAGATTCACATTCTTGCTCAAACCATGCATTTCCGTACAGTTAATCTTGAATATCATAACCGAATCTCTCAGCGTGCTTCAAAATGTAAAAGTACGGTTCCTTGGAGGTTGAAGGCCCTGTTACACTACGCAATTTTCTCAGCAACCTGTCTCGCAGTGCTCCTCGGAACAAAAAAACAAGTAGTAAAAATTGCAGGAAAGTTGCTGAAGGGTTTATACACTGTGGTATGGTGATATCAGCTGCTGCAGTCCGTTGCAAAAAATAGAGCTGAGCTCTCACAACCAGTACTAAAAAGAAACTCTTGTTGCGAAAGCCGACTGTCTAGCCTGTCGAGGATTTATGCATAATTTAAATTTTGCGGCTGTCAATATCAATCAAATTTCTGACCCGCATAAACTGGAGTAAGACCGTAGTCGGCCGAATAAGTCAAAGCAATGAAAAGAAAAGTCAACAAGAAAGCGTGGAACCACCACAGCAGTTCTTGCGCTGTCATTGTGCTTTGGTACCTGGATATTGACCTTTGTACAGGCCACTACAGCACTTCTTGAGCTGCCATTGTGCTTTGTTGCCTTGGCATTGACCTTTATACAGGACCACCAAAGCAGTCTTTAAGCTGTCATTGTGCCTTGCTTCCTGGGTGTCGACCTTTATACAGGACCACCAAGCAGTCCTTAAGCTGTCATTGTGCCTTGCTTCCTTGGTGTCAACCCTTATACAGGTTGATTGCAGCTGTTTTTGAGCTGTCATTGTGCCTTTCTTCCTGGGTATCGACCTTAATGCAGGACCACCACAGCTGTTCTTGAGCTATCATTGCGCTTTGCTGCCTGGGTATCGACCTTTATACAGGACCACCACAGCTGTTCTTGATCTGTCATTGTTAACATTTATTACACTTATCACACAAATTTATCTCACATTTCAATAGTTATTCATTCAATTTGTAATAGTTTAAATAACTGAGTGATTTTGTCCAATTTGTAATAGCTTTGGCAATTGACAATGTAATGTAAAATGCTAATAAAGTTTATCTGTATCCGTATCTATCTGTATCTTGTGCTTTGCTGCCTGGTTATCGACCCTTTATACATCGACTTAAACAGGACCACCAAAGCAGTCCTTGAGCTGTCATTGTGCCTTGGTTTCTGGGTATTGACCTTTATACAGGCTCATTGTAGCTGTTCTTGAGCTGCCATTGTCATCTTCTATAGAAAAGTTGTTTATGGTTTCAAGTCCATCAGGGATCTCTGGAGAACTCATATAAGCTTCTGATCATTGTTACTAATGCTATCAAGCCTTTTGAAATAAAGGCAAGTCTCTATTGCAAGACTGTGCTTTTTTGAAAAAATATGGAGAGAGTACATGTTCTCGCCGATTTTTCTAAAAGAGAACCGACCGAACTTCCGGCAACAACCCTTTTCTTCCGACAATCCAATTCCTCAAACGATCCTACTCTCAAAAAAACACTATTCCTCCAACAACCCCATTCTTCCGACAACCATGTTCTTCCAACAACCCTTACACTCCCAACAATCCTGTTCTTACAACATCTCTATTCTCCAAACTACTCTTTTCTCCCAACAACTTTACTCTTCCAACAACTCTATTCTCCTAGCAACCCTATTCTTCCAATAACCTTGTTTTCCCAATAACCCTATTCTTTCAACAACCCTATTTTCGAAACAACCCTATTCTTCCAACAACCCTATTCTTCAAAAACGCTATTCTCCCAACAGCCCTATTCTCTCAACAACTGTTTCCCTAACAATTCTGTTCGTACCCGAACTCTTCTTTATCAACAAGCCTATTCCTTCAACAACCCAATTTTTTCAACAATCCTAATTTTCCAACAGCCTTATTCTTTCATCAACCCGACCCTTTAAATAAACCTATTCTCCCAACAAACCTATTCTACCCCAAAGTCTGTTTTACCAACAACTCTACACCTCCAATAACCCTATTCTTTCAGCAACACCTATTCTTCGAACAGTCCTATTCTCCCAAAAACCCATTTCTTCCAACAACCCGATTTTTCCGGAACCATATTCCTCCAATAACCCCTTTCTCCGAAAACCCTATTTTTCCAACGTTGCTATTCTTCCGGCAACCCTATTTTTCCTGACAACCCCATTTTCCCTGCAATCATGTTTTACTAACAATCCTGTTGTCCCCCGTACTCTATTTTATCAACAACCCTTTTCCTTCGACAACCCTATTTTTCCAACAATCCTATTCTCTCAACCAACTTATTCTTCCAACAACCCTATTCTTCAAACAAACCTCATCTCCCAACAACCCTGTTCACCCCCAAAATAGATTTTATCAACGCTCCTACACCTCCAACAACCCTGTTCTCCAAGCAACCGTATTCTACAAACCTATTCTTGAAACGACCTATTCTCCCAACAACCCTGTTCTCCAAACTGCACTATTCTGCTCAAACCCTATTTTCCAAACAACCCTATTCTCCCAACAGCACTAGTCTGCCCAAACCCTATTTTCCCAACAACCCTATTCATCAAAAAGCCTTATTCGTCCACCAAACGTATTCTTTCAACAACTCTATTCTTCCAAAGCATTCCAACAACCTTTCTTCCAAACAACCCTGTTCTCCCAACAACACTTTTTTCCCAACTGCGATAGTTTACCACAAACGCTTTTTTTCAACAACCCATTTCCTCAAACAATCCTACTTTCTAAAAGTCCTATTCCTCCAACAACCCTATTCTTCCAACCATCCTATTCTCCCAAAAGCCCCATTCTCCCAACCCTCCTATTCTTCCAGCAACCCTATATCTTCGAACAACCTTCTTCTCCCAAGAGCCCTATTCTTCCATAGGGCCCTATTTTCCAAACAACACTCTTCTTCCAACAACCCTTATACTCCCAACATTCTTATTCTTTTAACAATCCTTTTCTCCCAAGAACCCTATTCTTCCAACAACCCTGTTCTCCCAACAACCCTATTGTTTCAACAATCCTATTCTCCCAAAACCCCTATTCTTCCAACAACCCTGTTCTCCCAACAACCCTATTCTCCCCCAAACTCTATTTTATCAACTGCCCTATTGTCGAAAAACTCATTGTCACCTGATAAGATTTCTCCTCAACAAGGCGCTTGCTGAAAGGCTCATTTCTAAGTTATTTGTACTAACAATGTGGTTGGGAATGAAGTTAACTCCACTCTCACTTTTTGATTCAGAGGTGGATAAGTATCTGGGTCCAGCTTTTTCTTTTCATTGTACTCCTCCGAAAAGTCGGTTGAATGCCACATTGGTTCTTCATTCACAAAATTTATGTCATTGGCTCACCTCGTTCTTCAGTCAAATGGCCCTGTGCAAAATCAGAAAATAATTAAATACATCCGCCTCGTCCGTCCTAGTTTGGAACATGCCTGTTCTGTTTGGGACCCTTATACTCGAACTGAACGTTGAAAAATCACAACTCAAGCACCACGGAAATGGTCACTTAGCTCCGCTTGGACCCTCTACAAGCCAGACGTCAGACCCACATAATATTCAACTTCTACAAAACCCACTGTGGTTTAGTGAACACCCTTGCGACTTTTGCGTACGAGGTCCCGCGCATACTTTCATGTTTTCCTTTTTACCAAGATAAGAAACCGGAACCTATCACCTGACCTTACTAGAACACCAATTATCAAACAATTTAAAAACAAGCTTTGGGTCAACCTAAGCCATAACTAATAGACACTATTTTACTACTATATGCCAATAAATTTGCACCTGTAACTTGTTTCTATTCATCATTACACCAAAGTATACATGCATATTTCTACAATCACACCAGCACCTTGCATTATCATATCAAGACGAACCGTCCATAGAGACGAAGGTGGTTTAATTGAAATAGGGTACTCAGTTTCAGCCCAGCGTCATGTATACCTGTAATATTTTATATAATTTGCATCATAAATCACACCAGCACTTTGCACTTCACAAACAAGAATCATCTGAAGAGATGGAGTGTGATTAAAGGAAGAAGAGAAGAAGAAGAGCGTCTACCACAAAATAGGACCTACCTGGGTCCAACAATGACGCACACGCCAAAGCTACGAAAACTGCAACATTTGACCAACAGAACAACCAACTGTTGTTGGCATTATGCGTACACAGTAACTGTAATGGCAAATGATGTGCTGATGGCTGCCAATCTTAACAGACTCCTTCTGTTAGATCCAGCCAGAAGTCCTGAAGCCGGAAGAAAACCAATCGCTGACAAATAAAGACCAATGCCTGCTAGACCAGAAGCAATAATCACGAAAAGTGTATTTCGGTATGACAGAGCACCTCTTTAAAATCAGATCAAACAGCTACAAATTATCAATCAACAGCAGAAAATAAGAAGGAAGTACTTCATTGTCTACTTGCCAATTGGAACTGAAAAGAACGAATACGTTACAAAATTTGAAATTACAGATAATCCATCATACTAAAACCCGCAAGAGTGGTGATAAGTTGTGCTGCCTTTGTCTCCTGAAGAAATTGTGTATTCAGGACACCCTATTGGACTTTTCCTAAACAAAAGATTTGAATTGCTTTTACAATGCATACATATTTCTACATTTTATTCCAAAGGTTGCAAACCACCATAAATTGCATTTTTCAGTTGCCTGATCATCTCCAGCGCAGTGACATGCGTAGCATTTTGTCTACCATTTCTACAACACAATTTCTACGCCACTTTTAGTTTCACCCTTACAAAAAGCGAGGCAGCTATTAGAGAAACCTCAGGGCCTACTGGTTACAGCCGCCTCTGTTTTGGACTATTTGTTACTTCACTTCACTTGAACGCACTTGTGGGACCTACTCATATAAACATCTAAATGCACAGCGCATTCAATAAAAGGGAATGACATCTTTTAAGTTAACCTTCAAATGCCTCGTTGTTGTTACTATAGCTATGTAAAATCAATTGTGTTACTATGTTGTTTACATGTGTTTAGCCCTCCTCCGAGCAATTTCCCGGGCATACACCGGGCATTTGAAAAAAAATTTAAATGCCCGGCCCTGCGGGCAAGTTTTGGTGGAAAATGCCCCGCTCCCCGTACCTACTTTGATGGTCAATTGTCCGGCCCCCGAGTCCATCCGATCAATATACAAAAATATTAGTTGAGTCCCGCGGGCCGGGACACTATTAGCTGCCAAATGCCCGGCCCCCGGGACTCATTGCGCTTTAAATGCTCGGGGTTTGCCCGGCTGGGTTTGACTCGCACATAACCAGGCGACAGGCGAGTTATAAGACATTAACGAAACGACATCTATTGTATGGCTTGCGAGGGAGAATGCTTTAATTTCAAAAGCTGGTTTTCTTATTTCCAAGAAGGTAAGATAACAGTTATGATTTTTGTTAGTTACTTCAAGTCAGTATCTGGGTAAAAGTTGTTAGTTATTTTGCAATAAGTATTGGTAAAATAAGTAAAAAAATTAAAGTCGTATATGTTTACGGATGTTTCTGTGCAAGCCGGAAGTGCAAACCGGAGGCGGAAGTTGATGCTTCAGCAAGAGAGGAAGACAGTTGTTAGAGGTCAACACTAAAAGTTTTATTTATTTATTTATTTATTATTATGCTTTGTCTACGTAAGTTACATTCACACATGATAATAAGAGAAAAAAAAAGTTAAGAGTGTTTTGAGCATATGGTATTAACAACTAAGTTCCCCCTTTTGTACATCTCGTTTTCTAGTGAAATTGAAAGAACGGCTCTGCAGGTTTCTATGTTTTAACTTTTGATACTGAAAGAATGACAGTGAAAGGAATGACAGTGACGGGATATTCAGCTACGGCTTAGTTTCACTTGAAGCTACGGGTAACGAACAGACGACAGCCAAGAAAAATGTCGGTAAGGTTTTAAAATTATGTTAACGTCGTTGTTTTAAGGTATCGCGTTTCTCTTGCATCCGGTTCACATACCACGCGCTCCTACTGTTGTGCCATGCCATGCCCGCGCCACTAGTTAGGTCATCATATATTTATTTATAGTCACGAACCATTCGAACGAGACTAATAAGTCTGTACACATTTTCGCGGGCAATCGATTTACCTCATTTTTCTCCACGCAGGATACACTAGAATAATTTTCCATTGTTGTTAAGCTGATCAATCAATCAATAAATGAAGCAATTTTATAATTATTATAAGGGTGGCAAAAAACAATAAAATTATTGAATGTCTGTGGCGACATACTAAGATTGTATAAACCATTTACCGAATCTTCCCCAAGTCAGCAAATCGGGTTTGTTTTAAATGCGTGTGCAGGCATTTCCTAAAGTCCGTTAACAACCTGATGACTTTTCCCTCCGAGCGAATCTTTCTGCTGTCCAATGCCGCATTTACTTGATGATGGCCTTGTAACTTGTTGACCAGACAGGTCACTTCCTCACTGAAACGCGACTGACTGGCGCATGGCAGCCTTGACTTCTCAAACCAGTAACGGATCGTTGAAACCTGGTCGGTTGGCATTACGTCATGGAAAAATACCTCATTAAGACTTCGGCCACATTAAGCTTCCCGCTACAAAACAGTCTCAGCTGAAGTTGGTTTTTGATTTTTAGAAATACTAAACACTTCTAACTTTTTCAGCCGTGAAACAAGGAACGTTTCTCACACCCTTACATGAACTGAAAAGGTACGTGCGGTGGCAAAGGTTTGTGGTGTATAAAACAAGTCCCTAAAAACATGCATCAACTTTAACGTTCGGCCTGATTCTCCAAATTTGATTTTAAAACAGGCAAAAGTTCAGGAAGACGGAAGAGCACTGTACACCATAACAAAATGAGTGACGAGACACTACTCCCTTATTTCCCCCCTCCCCCCATCCCCACCCCCACCCACCCACCCATCCAACACGCAAACTTCTTCCCGGAATATTGTTCGATAATAGCCTATAAAAGCCAAATCAGATCGGATTTCGGAATTGCTACAGAACAGCTGATGATATTTTTGTTTTAAAATCGGTTTTGGATTCTTTGTATTATAAAAACAAGAAACTGTTTGTTTGTTTTGTGGACCTGAAGAAAGCGTATGACTCCATTTGGAGAAGGGATTTTTTAAAGGTTAGTCATTCTGGTCTAAGTAAATCAAAAACGTCAGAACTTGCGTAAATGCGTGAAGACCTCTAAAGGCCTGACGAGTTTCTTTGATTCCACTACTGGTGTGAAACAGGGTTGTAATTTTATTTAAGCGCAACTCTATTTAACAATTTCATTGATAGTATTCCTAAGATACTTGATTCAGCTTGTGACCCCGTCCCTAGGGTGAGTCACTCACCCTAGGGACGTCCCTAGGGTGAGTCATTCACCCTAGTTTCATAGTATTATGAAACTGTCAGAACTCATCAAAATGTAGTTGCTCTCTCTGCAACAAGCAGTACCTATTACTATTATTATTATTTTTTTTATTTATTTATTTATTTTTTTAAATATTTTCTGAAGTTGTTCAATTTTCTATTTATGTGTATATATAGTATATAGTATAGTTATATAAATATAGATTTTTTATATAGTACTGGTAGTTAGGTATTACATACATTACACAATATAGTCCGGAATAGATAGTAACAAAGTGAAAATTGATTTTGTAAGTTATTTTAAGGTGTCCTTACTTAGTGGGCAACTGCTATCAAAACGACACTTGAATAAAGTTATTATTATTATTATTATTATATATATATATATATTGTTCACTAAATGATGATGAACTTCTTATAGTGTCTCTAACTAACAACGGTTTAAAGTTTACATATAATAAGATGAGAACCACAAGTAAACCACTGGCCGGGATGATCTTTCAATAGTTAAAAGTAAACCTTAGGCGTGTCGCCACTTCTATCTGAGGTTGCATGCTGGCCGTTGGCTCCCAAGGAGCTCATACGCTCTTTGACAGGTCTCCATCTTTGTCCTAATGGGTGACATACCATGTACCGTCCGTACCAGCATAGAGATAGTTGGGGAGCCAGTTTAGACGCCAGCCACTCGTGCGGCCCATGCGGCAGGTTTTACTAAGTTATACTGTTACCAGTAGCAAAGACAGGTTCCCCTGACCTGATATGGTTCATTCTAGATACCCATCTGCTTAGAAGTGTTGGCCTTGGCAACCAATCGGTGGTAACATTACTTTCAACTGATATTAATTAAGTACAGTATAAGAGGCTTAGGAAAACATTTAAAAAAGCTATTTGTGAAACAGTGAAGAAAAGAGAAACAGATTATAGCTAGTAATAAGCAAACGTTTTTGAACTGGAGCTACCGTAAATGATATATTAAACGTCCGGGGCGTTTATTTAATTTTCGTACTAAAAGGGGGGCGTCTATAAGATACGGGGCGTTTATTGGAAGCTGGGCTTTTATTATATCATTTACGGTATGTTGAAACATCAACTTTCGTTACGAACTCGAAAAAAGCATATCGATAAACTTGAAGATGCTCAAGAAAGAGCAACTGTAACCCAAGTTCGAATTTCTGCACATGCGTTTCCCGTTGAGTAGGGAAAATACTTTAATTATTTAAGTTAATACCGAGAGCAATGTATTTGTTAAGTTTGCGATTGCAATGTCATTGGTGTCGAATTTTTAAAATACAACGGGTGCGTATTCAGTGTTTACAAGAATACGACATCACCGTTGACCGACCAGTTTGTTTTCTACAACAAAATTCGGCAGTTCTTCTTCTGATGTCGGCACCTTTAGTTGTTACTTCATTTTCCATTTGCAAACTTTCCAAAAGCACTCTTGTTTTTGTATTGCATTTGCTAGCAGCTATTCAAAAATACCATCGTGTTTTTAGAGGTACTTGCGCGCATTTATCTGGTACTTAGATTAGATAGATTCACAGATTCACACTGAAGCATTAAAGAAGGTGCGCAAAAGTTTACTTTATGATCTAACAACGTTTCTCAAAGGCATCAATTCTCATACACTGTAGTTGTTTTGTTTTGTTCAGAGATATTTAGTAGATATCAAAACAAATCCAAAATTGAAGCCGGTTTGCGCTTTTAGAAGAGTAAACTTCTCAGTTAGTTTGTTACCATGTGTTCCCACCTGCTGTATCTTCACCAAGCGATATTGACTCCTTTACTCCAAATCAATCGAGATTGCTGCTGAACTTTATCTTTTGCTAGATTTGTCTGTAAATTGTATCTGTGTTATTTGTTCGTTTCGATTATTCGGTTATCGTTTATGTTAATAAACCGGAAAAAAGCCCGCCTCAGGTGTTGTTAATAACAAACTCATCTTCCACCATTTATAAAGGTAAAGAAAATTATTTCTGACGCAATTTTACTAATTTTATTTAAGCACCCTTATCAAGGAATTTTCGCGTTATTCCTGACCAAAGAAGGCATTCACACACGTGTTCCCTGATTGTTGCGGTCGCAATATCAACTGTCAAGGTGGTAGTTGATGCTCAAAAACGTGTCCCTGTTACGTTTACATTTCTTGTCAAGCTTTAATACATCTGCAAAGCCAAAGCAGAATTGTATCTGAGCCATAAACGTTCGCTCTTATTGGACGCATTTTCAATTTTAGGGTTTTTCATACTAAACAGAAAAGTGAACAATCTCATTACTATGCAAGCACAACAGCTTGAATCATCAAACACAAAACGTGAAACTACAGCTGAGCACTGAAGTGATTTGAAAAGATTCAAGTTTTAAAGAGCGATCTTTATATTGAGCTGAGAGTTGAGAACTGTCGTTGTTGATATTCTTACCAAGCCAGCAATGAAACTATTTCCTGAATAAATGCTTTTTACCTTCTTACCGTGGGTATCTCGTTGAGAAAACCAAGATTTCTGCGTTTATTAGATAATAATTTATTGGTATTAAATAGAAAAGAATAACTGTGTTCAGGTACCGTAAAACTTTTGTAGGATTTGATGTTCAACTTACCTTTTAGTTAGATTAAGTGTTTTTCATTTTCTTGTTTTATCATAATGAAAAATGCTTTAAAACTCTGTAACAGAATTCCATCATAACTAGCTAGTCTACACCAGTCATTACTGTAATTGTAAAGATGTTTCTTTTTTAAAAAATGAGTTGTTTGTGTCTACTTGCAAAGACTAAGAAACCCCCAAAACCTCGTATCATCATACTTTCCTTTCCGACCATGTGTTTTACCAAAACTTCCTTCTGGCTGTAATAGGCCGCTTTTCTTATTGTCAATAATGATTACAGATTCCAAAAGTTAAACATACAAAAGCTCCTTGTCTCTTGACTAATGACCTTCTCCAAATTGGAGCGGTTTCAATAGATTCTGTCATCGGTCATCAGTGACCCGTGCAGAACCCAGCGATCTGCAACCCGCAGTCATTGTAAACTGATTCAAGTATCAAATTAACAAACTAAAGAAATCTGAATCGTTGCTGTGACTATTCAGAATTTTTGTGCATTCAAGGCGAAAGGCGTTGAGGTCGAAAACGGAAAAAGGCCCCCAGCCGCTATTACTGCACAGCCAGCAGTTTGGACGCTGATGGTGCTCAAGGGAGGTTTGTTGTCCCATAGCGGTTTACTTTAGAGGTGAGTTGAAAAATCTGTACATAGAGTATCCCCGGACTAAACTCTGCTATCCTCGGATAATATTGCTACGAAATGGGACCGGAAGATGTGTCAGCACTGAAATGCGCAGTCTGAACTGAATTTAAAGGGGGCTAGATGTAACTACAAACAATTGAACAGTTTGTTGACCATTTTTGAAACAAGTGTACATACATAAAAAGAGCTTGATTTAACCATTTTGTTTGCAACCGAAAATTTGAGTTTGTAGTGGTTCCAGTAAACTGTCACCCCATCCCTTATTAAGTGCGACAGAAATTCAGTGATTATTACCAAATAGTTCTACAATCATTTCACGTCTAAACAGCATAGAGTGCAATGAATGGAAAGAGAGTTGTTTAAAACATTGAAATTCATCGGATTTTTTTTTTTTGCAGGAAAAGTCTGCGTGTAAAAACAGACTACTTCCCCTACAAAATCTGGAAAGCGGAAGTTTAGCAGCCATGCGCTCTGTGTCACGCATTACTTGTTTTCTTCCAGGAGTTCTCCTCCTCAACGTTCTAGGTCAGTAACTGATAAGGACCGGGTAAGAATTTTCTTGGGTAATATTGCATTGAAACACACTTTTTGTTGATTACAAAGCAATTCTAAGAAACAAGTGCAGCAGACTGGGGACAAGAACTTCTACTCTTTCTTGCTTTCACCAAGTTTGATCTCTGCGCAGTTCTGGGCTTCATAATAGCCTTCCAGATTATCAAGCAAAGATGCAGTGAGCGTGATCGAGGACTTTTTGCTAAAGGCCTCAACTCAGGGGTCATCAGACCTGACAACTTAACACCAGTTTACAAACAAACTTCCACTATTAAATCAGTAACTGAACATGGAAAATTTTACGGCATACTTTGTGAGTAGTATAACACCTTCATCAGATCAGTATACTCAAAACTTGTGGCACTTTATTATTTTATGGTATTTACAATCGCTGCTTCGGCTGTGTAATTTGTTTATAATTATTCTACAATTGTTATTTTCTATACGCACAAACCAACCAGAAGAATAAAAGCGTTCATTAGTTAGCCGCCATCCTGAACAGCAAAAGAGCAACACAATATAAACAAAAATATTTTAAAAGACAGTTGTAAATACACAACACTAAAGGCAATTTTCACCGACAAACCGTGAAAAAAAATTCCATGATTTGTACAGTATCCAACACCAAAGATCTTCGCCTTTCCCAGCCTCCGCTATGTTCTTAACGCGTTCTTAACTGTTGGGCTCTTTCAGCCTCATGTTCTTATAAATACAAGGTTCTCAATAAAAGAGCATTGTAGCAAGATTTCCGATATGGCGACTCAAACCGGTTTAGCAAAGCCCCGATAAAAAAAAAAGAATTTTTAGAATTACAGTAGCTGTTCCGGCTAAAGCTATTTAACAAAGTGATGTGTTTTAGTTGTCAATGAAAACTGACTTATTTACAACTACAGACAAGCTGCATGATTGCAGTTGTATAAAATACTAGCGACAGCTAATGGATCTCGCTTGACTTACGAGTGTAAATGCAGGTTTACCTTAAAGCTGTTGTTTGCGAGAGGCTTGGTTGGGGAGGGGTTATTTTGACGGCTACAACTTCCGCTCCATTTCCTCGCACTTCAGAGGCCCTACACACTTTTCTTATATAAGAACATCTATTTGATGGTTGAGGCTGAATGTTCTTAGGGGACTTCAGTCTCAACTGTTCTTAACACGTTTGTAAACACAGCTATTATTACTGGGTGCATGCACACTTGTTGCTCTCCATGATTCGCTCAAACCAGCCACAAGCATAATTACACTTTAGAAGCAAGAAAACAAATTGATAACGATTAAAATGTTTAAGAACAAAGTTTGAAATTTACAACACCTAAATCGATGTTGTACTAATAAACATTAGTGAAGAAACATTGGCGTTTCCATGAGTCTGTAAGGTACCCAAAATCAAAACAAAAAGTACGTTTTTCGCCTTTCCTGAGGCTTAGTATGTTCCTAGCATGTTTTAAAATTTAAGTGTATATTTGTGTACGTGTGTGGTTGTTGGCGCAGTGACTTTTGCATATAAGTTCTGAAAATAATGCAACATATTTTTCATTTAAAGGCCACAGTATGCAGTAATATGGATGCTAATATAATGTTTGACTGGCAGTTTAAAAACAATGGCTCAAAATGCCAACTTACAAACGGCAAATGGCATCTTACAAAAATAAGACAACACGTTTTAGAAACAATGTGCGATTAAGAAACAAATAGAAAGATGGCGCCTTTTAGCATTTCCAAGCCACAGCTGACGGGAAGTAAACCATTCAGACGCGTGAGTTTGTACATACGCCGTGGTGTTTTTTCTAGTTTTCTTGGCAGCCAATAAAGTTTGCTATTTTGACAGAAACACGCTATTGTTCGTTCTGAAAACTTGACTAAGATCTCATTATTCCTTCACCGATTGACTGCAAGAGAACTATTGCTCTGGGTAGCATTTCCATGCAGTAATGATGAGTTGATCAAAATCTGTGATAGAATGGAAATCGTTTGAATGGTATCACAATTTAAAAACAACACGTGTTTTAGACAAAGGCCTGCATGGTTTCGATTCCAAAAGAGAAACGTGTATTGGCATGGCTGCTGCTGAGCACACTTCAGTGCTTACAGCTGAAGCACGTACAGCGTTTGCCGGTTTTTACTGCTGTCACTATAAACTTAAAAGCTTTCCTTTTATTTCCCTTCTATTTTTTCAACGACTTGCACGTGCTACTGATTATTTGGCACGGTGCTATTTCAGAGGTGGAAGAAGACCTAAGAAGCCATTGTAGTGGTACAATGGAGGCAGCCAAGCTTCATACTCAAGTTTAGAATTCTTTAAACCATAACATACACTGATTCAGAAATTTATAAATGTTTGCGGAAATAATGGCGAGCTGTTCAGTAATAAGGGGTTGACCATGTGAATTAGACGGACGCGGGTGCGGACGTCGCTCATACAATATAATAAGGGGTTGACCGTGTGAATTAGACGGACGCGGGTGCGGACGACGCTCATACAATATAATATGGTCCGACAGAAAAAAAGAAAAAGAAAAAGTGTTGTTTCCGAAAACATCCACATCCCAACCACGGAAGAATTTTTATGGTCCCCTCGTACCATTTTTGGACATCTGTATCCTTCACGGATATACAAAGCTCTCTGCTCTAACTCTACCGCCCCTGGAAAATTTTGTGCTTTGATTTTATCTTTCTTTCAAGTTTTTGAAGAAACTACGAAAGTATGTTTCCTTATTGATGATCTTTAAAAGTTCTTTTATAAATCGAACAATAAAGCAAACTTAATGCAAGACTTTGGCTAATTATAATACGCGATGAAATGGATCGACTTTCACTCTTTATCTTATAGAGAGAACGCTAGACGCCGACATTTGTGTTTTTCCAGTTAACGTTTACATCTGTTTTACAACTAAAAAAAAGATGAAGCTGTATACAATCTCCTCTTTGAAGCAATACAAGTCTAACATATCATTCTCCTTGCCACAGTCCGGCACTTCTTTGCTACGATCCCGGCTTGCAGCTCGTCCCTTCCAAGTCCTTTTCGCTCCATCGTATCTGCACAGGTTTACCAATGCTTACGTCGCTGCATTCCTTTTTCACGGAATAAACTTGGTGTACCTTCTCGGTTGTTTATCTATATCGCCCGGAAGTTTTACTGTTTTTCACCCCTCTCCGCCAGGAATTTTCGGTTCCTCCATGGTGGGTGTGGATATTTTCTGAAACCACGCATAACTTACTATGAAAACTCATTTTTATTGCATAAAGAGAACGACAAAACAGCCAAAATACTGAAACGTGTTGTAGAGTCTCTTCGCTAAGTGGTGGGCAGATGGACAGTTAACAAGAGGCAAAATCATTATTTTGTTTTTATTATTATTATTATTATTATTATTATTATTATTATTATTATTATTATTATTATTATTATTATTATTATTATTATTGCAGTATAAAACGTTTGGATGCATGTCCTAAAGACGGAAAATACACTTTTAAGGAAACTAACACACAACACACAGAGAACATAGATCAGTCAACGACCAAGTACAGGCACTGGGGGTTTGTTTCGCCCGTTTTTGCCGCACATTTGGTCTTATTTACTACAACTGACGTAGTTATTGTCATCTGAAAGTTTGTTTCCTTTTCCTCAGTTTCTGGCCAGCCGCCGAGTCGAGCCCACGTCATTACTTCAACTCCTTTCGTCACAGTCAAACCGGGTGCTTACGTTACCCTGACGTGCCTGGCTTATCATATTGCTGTTAATCCATCGTATAACTTGGTGTTGTGGAAGTTTAAAGGAACAAAGTTGCAGAACACAGAGAGGATAAAACTAAATGAAAAGTACAGCGGAGATACTGGTAACTTTACCGTTTCCATTTTGAACGTGACAGGCGATGATGAGGGAGTCTACACTTGTTACGTGTACGTTGAAGGGAGAGAACGAATGATGCTTCATATGAACTTGACTGTTGAGGGTAAAGGTTCCTTTTCCTTTAGTTTTTGGAACGTGTTTGTTGTCTTCTGTCCAATTCTTATTTACCAGCATACTCATATAAATTCATATTAAGACGCTTACTCACTAATTTGACTGATCAAGTATTCCTGATCTCCCTACGCACTCATGTACAATGCATAATTATGCCCTTACATACTAATTTGACTGATCAAGTGTTCCTGATCTCCCTACGCACTCGTGTACAATGCATAATTATGCCCTTACATAGTAATTTGACTGATCAAGTGTTCCTGATCTCCCTACGCACTCGCGTACAATACATAATTATGCCCTTAATAACAATTTAATTTAATAACAATCTTTATTGAGGTAGCCGACTTCACAAGTTGTGATCTTCAGACAGGACCTCTAGATTACTAAAAAATACAAGGAAAGCTAATTACAATTATAAAAAAGTTAAAATTCGAAACTAATTAATT
>JAOBRG010235539.1:0-10334 GCA_027574985.1 Umimayanthus nakama | reverse complement strand
AATAGTAATTAAAACACATTTATTTAATTGATTAAAACAGCTTGAAGTTGAAACTTTACAGCTTCATTTAATATTTTTCTTAATCTGTATTTGAATGTCGGCTGAGTGGCTCCAAATATCTATCCAAAACTGCGGGAAGAAAATTGTGACCAATGATCTCTGCTTTTTCTAAAAAAATGTAATTAACTGAAGTGTCGGGACATTTAGTTTATAAAAGCACTTTTTAGAAAAGTCAAAGTTTACCTACATACTAAGTATTTGTTATGCATGTCTACAACCTGGATCTTTTAAGGGACTCATACACTTTTTCGTTTTCCAAACTCTTTTCGCGTGCTAAGTCAGTTTAAAGTAGAAATAAAATAAGATCTTTTTAGTTGTCATTATTTTTTAATTTTTAAAAACTTGAGTCCGAGAAACAACATATTATGACTAAGAAGAAGAAAGTACCTACGACGAATATACAAATACTCAACACTTTAAGTAAATCCATTTATTTAACGGATACCATGGTTACAGTGCGCGTTACATATAATTTATTTGCAGGCCAAAACTACACATAGGAAGGAGTTTAATCGACTTCCTGACTTCATAGAGTAAAAACTAATGAAACAAGCATTTCTTAATATGGTAGTCTATGCCAGCTTCAAATAAGAATGTTTTTCTGTTTTCATAAATGATCATTGGCACAATGGAAACGAAACATACGAAAGCAGCAAATCTTTTTTGAATTTGTGGTTCCATCAAATAAACTATTCCGAAATGCCATTCCAACATCGTAGGGTAACCAACGGGACCTCTGATCAAAGTATGTTTTCTAACGTTATCACAGGTGTGAGGGGAAGCTCACCGTTTTCAACCACAGTTTTATTTTACCTTTTTTTATGCTGCTTGAAAACCAAATTTATTTCAAGACACTTTGCATAACTTTTTGATGTTTGGGATATTATTCGTTAAAAACACCTGCCGATTCATGTAGGCGAATAATGCGTTTGTTTGTCACAAGTATTTAATTTCAATATTCCCGTTGCGTGTGTATATGTGTGTATGGAGGTTGGGAGGGGGGGGAATGGTAGTCCGTGTGTGTTTATTTATTTATTTATGTGTTTATAGTTTTCTTTTTTGTAGTTTATTCTTCTTCCATTAATGACTGATCTGCCTCGATTGGCTTAGCTATTTGCGGATCAGTCCTATATAAACAAATGTAAACTTTACTTGTATAACTAAAATGATGATGAGTGAGTTAATTTTTAAAACAAAAAGTTTGAAAATTAGTGAAAACTCTTCTTCTAATCACTGATCAAAGAAATACAAGACGTAACTAAAACTAGTAATTTGGGGAACAACTTAATGAACCTAATGACTAAATATTAGCATCATTTCGCTTTATTATTATTCTACTTCTTTGTGTTTTTAATCCCCTCTAGGGTTGGTTAGTGCGTTTTGATAAAACAAATATTGTTTGTAAACTTGTTTAATATACGAACTGTTGAGTGTTAAGTTTTTTGCGTGCCGTTTGCAATTTAAATTGTATACTTACCCAACATTAATTGACAAAAGTTTTTATACTTTTACAGTCCTTCAACTTAGTTTTATGTGATTGGAAACGTGTCTTACTCTTTAGAAATCAGGTTCTTTCTTTTAATCTTATCATCAAATTCGAAGTTAGGGAAATTTTCACAAGAAACACGTGTCAGTTCAGGACGGCTAAGAATTTGTTTATCAAACAGCTCTTTTAACTAAGGAAGGTTTCAATTAGAGCTTGATCCAGTTCCTAAAAATTAAACCTTGCCTACGCAACACTTTGCCATGCCTACCACTGAAGAGGATTTGACTAGGTTTACTTAATAATGAGAATCGCTTAAGACTAAGTTGATCAGTGCTGAGAGATTGGCCAAAAAATTTACTGATAACTAGTAGTATCTTGGTTTTCAATTCCAGGCCTTCTACAAAAACATTTGATATTCGTCTTGTTGATGGAATAAGAAGAAATATAGAATACAATTTTAATAAAAAAAAACATTTTATTGTTTATTATGGACTATCATTATTACGTTGTTTTGATATTCCTAATTTTTATAGTCAAATCCGTTGTAGAAGTATTTAGTTCGTTATGATTAAACAAATGCTTAATATATGATCTACGATCAGCTGGGTTGTTTAAAATAATTAGGAATCCTTCACATATTATTTCTTTTGTGCATTTTGTAACTCAAGCCTTATTAGTAAACGCACTGAGTGTTTTGTAAAGCAAATTTTACAAGTTTTCAACTTTGGTTTGTATGAAAAGCAACGACACATACAACACTTCAGGTAAGTCAGAGTTTATTTGATTTTGTAGTTACAGAGATATCGGCCACGAACGAAATTCTCTTTCAAAGTCTCTTAAAGTTCGGTTTTGCAACGACCTATCAAGCTGCTGTATACTATATCGAGCCTTCGTCGGTCTCCGGTGATTCGAAGGCTCCAAACGCCACCTCAAGTTGATGTTAAATATTGCGTGGGACAAGATTATTGCAACGCAAGCTGGATGATATACCCCATCTAGTGAAAAACATAAATATATTTTTCATTTCGTCTTTAAATTTTATAAATAACAGTCTTATTGGTTATACATCACTGGTGTTGTTGATCAATAACACCAGCGATATATGTGTCATGACATTTACAACTTTTAGTAAGAGCGCGTTACTTATTATAGGAAAATCCTCGACCACTGCCAACTCGTAACGCTGGAAACCGTAAGTTAACATTGTGCTGCTTAGCTTTTAGATTTGGGCAAGTATGAGATTTGAAAAGAGTTTGGGGACCCAGCTTATTAAATGTGCCCAGCAAGACAATCAAATTGAGTGTACTCTGATAATGATAACGCTGATACCAGGACTGAGCTGTTAATACGCTCTTCTACTTTAGAGATATAACTTAACGACCTACTATTCAGCAAACCCTTTTTGTAATCTATTAAGAAAGTAGTTAAATAATTTAAGTTGGTCATGCAGTAAAATTTAACAAACTTATTTTTTTTATTTGCAAGAATTTTTTTATAAGAACATTTAGGCGGAGGTTTGCCGAATGCATTTTTAAAAAGTTGTGTGGTCTGAATTAAGGACATCCTTATTAGCCTCAACCAAGTGTACGAAAACGTATTGGCTGAATTAAGAACAACCTTGTTCAGTCAAATTTATGGAAATGTGTGGGCTGAATTAAGAGCATCCTTGGGCTTAGCTAAGTTTATCAGTAAAAGTGTGTGGGTTGAAATATGAACATCCTCGGGCTCATCCAAGTTTTGAAAAAATGTATATTTACTGAAATGAAAATAACCTCGGAGTCACCCAACTTTAAGAAAATGTGAGGGCTGAATTGAGAAACTCTTCAGGCTCAACTAAGTTTAAGACAATGTATGAGCTGAATTGAGAACGTTTTGGGCTCAGCCAAGTTGACTGAGAAAACGTGTGTGGGGGGGAATTGAGAACACCCTAAGGTTAAGACAAGTTTAAGAAAACGTTTAGGTTGAATTAAGGAAATCATGGAAATCACGCTCAAAAAGATTTAAGAAAATTTGTGGGTTAAATTAAAAATATTCCTGGGCTCGGCAAACTTTAAGGAAACGTTTGGCTGAGTTTAGAACGTCCTCAGGCTCAGTGAAACTCTACCTGTTCCGTACAAAAATGCTCGAAAAAAGAGTAACGACACTTTCAGTCAGTTAGAATAAAATCGAGGCATTTCCTTGGACACCACCTTCAAATGAACTGACGCAAAAGTTTGTGATTATTAGAGGCCAGACATTTTGTATTTTTCTCTGTTTGGACCTGTTTACTTTCTATAGATACTTCTTAGAAGGTACCATTTTGGGTGACTTTATGCAGCACTTCAAATTACAACGTTTAAACCCTACTTGTTGTGACCGAAGCATGAAGCTGTTTTAACCGCATACATACAGTTCTTTGACAACCATATTCATACAAATTGATTTTATAAGTGGTCCCAAGGTCCATATTTTGATAGCAAGTTTCGTTGTCACCTGCGACTGGCATTGATAAGTTTCCCAAGGTCGTTTATTACCAAACTTATTCCAAACGTATAATCTATTGTGAAGCATTACATTTTACTTGCAAATCTTTCTTTATTGAAATAATATACACCATTTTTTTACAAAAAACATAACAACTAATTTAGAAAATTTAAAACTAAGAATGTTCTTGAATGTTTTGCGGTTTGTCAGCCTCGCTCAATGTTCCTAAAATATTTATATTGGGTTTTGCATGTGTTTTCACACATGTTTTAAATAAAATTTTCGTTCTCATTCGCACAAACTAACAGGATCTATGAATCAGCTTTATGAGCTATGCACTAGTCACAGGAAAGAAAAATATATATAACATAAAAACAAAACGATTTTCATGAATACAAATTGGGTCATGCACAACAATTTAATGGGAGCTCATTCGCTATAAGCTTTCTTGGGTTTTTTTTAGGTTACTTGTCATAATTTGTTTGGTTATCCTTAACTATTGTAAAGTATTGTGTGCAATCAAATGGCAAAATAAAATGAATGAACGAATATACACAGTGTTGCATTCACAAATATTAGCCAAGAAATAAAGCGTTTCCATTGTTTTTATGCAGTATCCAAACAACTGGTCTTCGCTTCAGTTTAACCATGGTTACAGAAACTGATTAATCGTTTTCTATTTTTAGAGCGTGACATCATGCACTGTAAGAGCTTCCTGACAACGCTGGTTCTTGCAAGTCAAACTTTCTTTCATTTATTGGCGGACGCGAAATGTCCAACAAAAGACAGATGTCAAAGAAGTTACTCGAGCAAAGATTATGCGCTAAAAGGTCACGTGTTCAAAGAACTTAAAATGGCCATGTTCCCAGCTTGCTTTGCGGAGTGTGAGAAGGACTTGTTATGCACTAGCACGAATTTTGATTTGTCAACGCTGGTTTGTCAGCTGAGCAACCAGACAGCGACAGCCAAACCTGCGTGGTCTGTGAGGAAAAAGAACTCGGTATATGCAGAGGTGATTGGCAGGTATCCCGGTAAGTAATTCAGCACTAATTTTAATTATTAGAGCTTTACTTTTTAAGAAAACTGGTCAAATTTTTAAAAGCTTACGAGAAAGTACCTATACGTTCCATTATATACATGTATGTTTGGAGATTTGTTTTTATTTTTGGTCAAACTTTCTTTAAACAGATGAATGTTGGTTTGAATAACCTGATCGTAACCAAAACTCTCAGTTTATTTTCATGGAGAGCTTGAACTACCTGTGCTGCAACGAAACACGATCGAAATACTACAAGATCTTGCAAATGAGAATGTCATAACTGGAAAACACGAAAAAAATACCATCAAAACTCACGGTTTTGTCAATATTTCCCTCTTCGAATTGTCGTATCTCGTACTTTTAATGCACCGTACTTGCAATGTCGAGAAACGCTCCACCGTCACAACCAAAATTGACAAAGTCACATATTTATTTTCACAAATAATTGTAAAAACTTGTAATCCTTACGTTTCCATTTTTTCAAATATCACAAACAAAGTCGGTTTACAATTGAAACACACAGCAGCTGTAACCATATAATGTGCAGTGGAGGCAAGTCACATTCAAAATCCTGCGATTTAATTCCTGACAGTTTTCCAAGAAATGAGTTAATGGAAATCTCAGAGCTTCATCTCGTAGTATTGAATACTGCACCTGATCTCGATAGTGAATTTTGACTTTTGGAGTTAATTTAAGATTCGTTTCCGTTGGATTTGCTTTTCTGGAGCATAGCAGTTTCTGGAATTGTAGGAATTTCTTTGTCATTCCGCCACTGGTTTTCAGAAATTGCTAGATCATCCTCGTTCATGTGTTAAGGATGAGTTCGACGAATACCTGTTTTGTTTCTCTGCTAGATCTACCGGAAGATCGTACCACAAACTATACTAAAACTGTAACTACCGACAAATTAAAAAGATTTGAAGACTTCGAAGCTGGGCATGCTATTTTGGTTCGTACTTGTTGTATGGTCCTGCAAAATGATACAAAGTTGGTCCCAGTCCCGTATTGCAAGACGTGCCACGGCTGCAAAGCGAAATGTACCATTTTGGGGGTGAAAATGGGAAACAACTGTCGTGTAAATTATACAAATGCTAGTGCCCGCAAAAGTATCGCCAGTTGACTGTGCTAAAGACCATTCGGTTCCCTTGTTACGATGATTACCAAAATTCCAATTGGCGCAAATGCTCTACTATATATGTACATCAGTGTGACTGGTGAATTGAATGTTTTATTTAAAATATCAGGTGCCACATCTTGTTTAAAGCTAGCTCCATAAAAAGGATCACTGAATTCAATTTTAACACAAGAAGTGGTTTATCAGCACTGGCAGGCTTCACCTAATCTCTCAACTCTAAATTCAAGTATGGTTAAAGATGATGTGAACACTCACACTGGTCACTGTTACTGCTGTTGAAACTTGTGATCACTGCCAAGTCTGCAAAAGTTTTATTCTATTTTTTAAAAAAGAAATGAATGTATTTGAATGTTTTCCAGAATATTCTATGACATTGTTTTATTTTTCTAGAGCGGAGATCCAGTAGGGTCCTACATAAACAAAAACAGTATTGAACATGAATACGTTATTATATCTACATAAATACAAAATTCTGAGATGAATTATAAGTAAGTAACGAGGCCCCTAAAAGTAGTATAAAAAGTTTCCCCTGCCAAATGAACTTACAAAACTAATAAAAAAAATGAATAAACACTCACCAACTTTCCGAAAGTGGTTGACTAAACACATGGTGTTCACTGGCTTTAAAGGAAAATAAGACGAAGATGCACTAATCAAAACCCTAGTTTTACTTTAATCTGTACTAGCAAGAATTCAACAAACTCATTAAAACAAGTCTATAATTTATCCCTTTACGATAAACAGTTGACTAATGTTGAAACACAGCGTTTACCAGGAGCGCACATTGAAAATAACCTACCTTGGTCTGTATATAACAAAGAACTACATCGAAACTGTCTAGTCAAGAGAATTTCAGTATTAGAAAGGGTGAGAAAATACCAACCGATTGATTACCGATCACAGCTCACTGTTTAACGCAAGCATCATGCAGATTGTTGTTTCGGTTTTGCTGTACTATCTGGAGGTAACTGCAGTCAAAGTCACCTAGACGATCTATTTAAACTGCAAAAACGATGTGCTTGATAGCCCATATACTGCGAGATCTCTAGAAAATTTTCAAAAGCTGAAGTGGTTTCCTATTGACCAGTTACTCCTTCTCGATGAAATCTGTCTTTTACGTAGTATTATAGAGGACCATGTCCCAGAAGCAAGAATCTTTTTGCTTTCAAAATCAATTCAACACTAAATTTAAAACTAATTTTCCGCCTTCCCGAACCAATTCAATAAAATGAGCCATTTTACTGACTCCTCTGTAAGGTCTTGGAACTCATTTGCCATTGAAGACATACAAAAAGTCCCTCTATCTGTGTACCACGAAACTGAACAAATTTGTTTTAAAAATATCATGGCAAAATATACAGCGAAGAATTTTATTACACCTAAACTATTTTAGATTTTAGACATTCATAAAACTTTGGTTAATGCAGAAGTGTAGAAAACTGCAGTACCGATTTTTTATAAGTTATGCCTTCTCTCAAGTTTTTAAGATATAACTATCGTATCTTCTTGCAATTTCTTCGTATTTCTTTTGATTTTAGTGTCACTCTCTCTAAATAAAGTTTATTGTAATTGTTGTTAAATTATTAAATTAAAAAAAATGCCTGAAAATACTGAAAGTGTTCAAACATTTTTTAGTGCTTTGTGTACTCTACTTGCAACTTATTTTTTTTAAATAAATAGCTATTGAGTGATACGCCTAGCATATTGGTTGAAAGTCTCATCGAAAAACTTTGATACTGACTAGAGCTTGTAGATTTTCTAAAATATAACAAATATTTCATTTTATGCAACACACGTATTCAGTAATTGTACGAATAATGCTATCGCTGAGTGAAATTTGTGCTGTTATATAAGTCCGACCATCACTATAAAATTGATTGAGTGTTTAGCTTCCAACCATTCTCCGATTTAAAAACAAATTTAAAGGCATACAATTCCTTTAAAATGAAAAAAACCTGCCAAAATATTGATGGATTGATCACTTTTTATTCAATTCAAATGTATCGATATTTTGGGGGGAAAGTGGGTGGTCAGGCAATGAAGAACGAACCAGTTCATGGAGATGGAATTAGCTATGTAGAACCGTTATAATAATGGAAGCTCATTTGTTATATAACTCTCTGTAATTTGTATTTACGGTTTATACAGGACAGATATTTGTGAACAGACGTCCTCTTGGATGTTGAAGCATGGAAAAACCACGCGTCATATGAATCAGGAACGGTTTTCGTTTTATACAATAGTCAATTTGTGCAATCTTCACAATGAAATAGTTGTTAAAAGAACAAAGAAAGACACAAAACTTAAGCGTTTATTGTACTATTTTGCGAGTTGTGTTAAGGTAGTTTTAATATAAAGCCAAGCAAAACAACAACAAGAACTTTACAACACCAGTTGTGATAGGTGTAGATTGCGAAGCAATTCTGTCAAAATCCGTGTCAAAGGGCCTCAAAGCACAAGGGAGTTTCGTTCGTAACGGCGGCAGTGACACACAAATCAAAAAATGTATTGTAAAACATGTTTAGGTATTGCCGCTTGCACCAACTGTATTATCTGCTTTCAGATAAGAATCAGAATCTTTCCGTTTTGGCTCTCAAACTAAGTAGGCCCCTTAGTTTAATAGTAAGTCAATATTTAAAGTACATATATATGTAACACGGAATGCTTAAACAAATTAAGAATTTGCTCTTAAGTAATTGCTTGAGGCATAAATTAATTTACTTCAATACAACATACTGTAACCACATGCTTAGTATAAGTTGTGGCAGAGCCTCGTTATTCTTGAGCCGGGTTTATGCACATTTTGAATCTTAACTATTCCTCAATTTTTTTTATCCATCATATCAGTTATCGCCGCAAACGTGTTAATATCAAATCCAAATAGGGTTTTCCCGGCGGCCGACAGCAAGTTAAGAGTACTATTAAAAACATAGTTTTACGCAGGACATTGTCGTGATTATCTTCGAATCTCGTGTTGTGCCGGTTTTCAATAAAAAAAACTTTCGGTCACAATTGCATCTTAAGCCGAGCCTCAATTGTTCTTAGCATTTTCTTAATTTTTGAGCAATTTTGAGCCTTGTTCTTATAAAAGGCTCTTACAAAAAAGAGCATAAACACAGTTTGTTAATGGAAGCTTAAGTAGTCACGCACATTAAAAAAACATATTAAAATTCAAACCCTAGCCTGATAAAAACATTTCATAAACTGCTTCAAATATCTAACCTTTTAATAATCAATTCGAAATCTCCACAAGCTTGCGACTGCGCGCCTTATACATGTTGACAAACACGCCTCGCGATAGCAGTTCTAGCCCTCACCCCAGCGCGCCGGGACCCAAAATACTACATGTGAACTATTTATCGGTAGAAAACTGTATGACGCGCGGTGTACTTTAGGAATGAATTTCTCGAGACGCGTTTTGGCTAAAACAGCGAAAATGAAAATAATCGATGCTCCTTCAATTTTAAATCTCATACTGTCAAATTTAGCAAGTTGATAAAATAATAGCCGAAGATGAAAACCGTACAGGCTAATTTTGAAGTTTTGCCCAAATATTTTTTTATGACTCAAACATGGTAGTTTTGAATGCTGCAAATGGGGCATTTTCTTCAATTGCCAGCAGAATATTAAAGACACTTTCAATAAAAAAAATCGCCATGACAGAATTAAAGTAAAGATTGCGCTAAGTCTTACAAACAAATTAGAAGTGGTTGAAATTGAAACTGACAGCCGCATTGACGTCTAGAAGTGAAATAAACAGTTTGAATTATGAAGCTTGCATTCGTTTCTACTAAGAAACTGAAGCTCTGTTGAAACTTTTAAAGAAAAACTAAAAACATTTTTATTTAAAAAATATTTTTAATGTCTTTTAATTCATTTTCAATTTTTACTTGTAATTTTCAGTGTTGTTGAATTTTTTAAGATATCGGCACTTTAAAAACTTTAGTATTATTATTATTATTGTTATTATCGTTATAATTATTATTATTATTATAATAATAATAATCATTATTATTATTATTATTATTATTATTATTATTATTATTATTATTATTATTATTATTAATAGTAATAATGACGCAACTGGGTGTGGCTCCCTAGAGGATGTGAAGACATGGTGGGACGAGCTCATGGTGAGCGGGCCTCCACTG